>JAMPIV010005525.1:600000-882842 GCA_024509875.1 Oreohelix idahoensis
AACAAAAACTATGATAATTAGCAAAACAGACGATAAACCCACATTAAAGATAAGCGTAAATGGGAAAATCCTGGAACAAGTCAAGAGCTACGTATATCTTGGTCATATAATAACAGAAGATGGCAGATGTGAAACAGAAATCAAGAAGAGAATAGGAATGGCCAAAGCTACATTCAACAACATGAAACAGATACTGACATCCAAACAGTTATCTCACAAATTAAAAGTGAGAATCATAAAGTGTTATATATATTCTGCATTTCTGTATGGTGCAGAAACATGGACGATGAATAAGCATTTGGAAGAAAGAATTGAGGCTCTTGAAATGTGGATATATAGAAGAATGGGGCGTATTTCATGGAAAGAGATGAAAACAAATAAGGAGGTCCTAGAAAATCTAGGTATGAAAAGAGAACTAATGAGGGAGGTCAAAGTTCGGCAGCTAAAATACTTTGGCCACATAAAAAGGCATAACACCTTGCAGAAGACCATAACAGAAGGGAGAGTTGAAGGCAAACGTGCAAGGGGAAGACAGCGCTATAAGTGGGAAGATAACGTCAAGAGATGGACAGGAAAGAGTCTATCAGAGTGCACCACCAAGACAAGAGACAGAAGACGTTGGAGATCCATTACAGCCAACCTTCGTTGTGGAGATGGCAACTGATGATGATGATGATGTATTGTTTCTAATGTGCATGTTATCTCGTATGTCTGTGCATGCTTCATCGTGAATGTTTCATTTATGTATTTATGTGTATTTTTCATGTATATGTGTTTTCCGTTAACTCATTTCTTTTTGAATTTGTTTGTGCTTGTTGTGCTTTGATGTTGCCAATTATTGAAATGTTCTCCACCCACTTGATTCGTCTTCTTTGTCGTCTCTCAGTAAACGGACTTTTCCGTTTTGAAGTTGTATGTTTGTGTTGAAGGTTGATCATAGTTTGTCGTAGCTGGATGTCTAAATTAAATCTATCTATCTGTCTGTCTATCTATCTGTCTGTCTGTCTGTGTATTTCTATCTGTCCGTCTGTCTATATGCCCGGCCGTCTGTCTGTAGGCCCTGTCTATCTGTAATTCTATCTGTCTAATCTACTTTCAGCCTATAAGTTTCTCTGTCTTATGCTGATTTTATTGTTGTTTTACTTCGATGTGTTACACTTTGGTGTATTGAAATACAAAAATCAAACATCAGAGCTAGGGGAAAATTAAGTTGATGGAGCGAATAATATACGGCGGCAAACTGCATAATCGTTAGGCGTGATTGGCGTACGACATGGACAGTCAAGATCAACCGTCAATTAATAAAAATAAAACAAGGTTATGCATTTCCGCATTAGATGGTGAAACAGCAGCTATTAGATTAGTCTAAAGGTTGTCTCATAGCAGATACTGTCGTAGGTGAATGAAGTGATAGAGATTTCACTGTATAGGTCCATCGTTATCAGGTGGGGCAACCAGATCACTCATCGTTGCCTTTAATTTTCCTCACTCAAGTGCAGAGCCATTTACCTATATACAAGTGTGCAGATTGGAGCGTGGCGCATCCAAGTTGTGAACCCAGAACCCGATAACTTTGCCGCTAGAGGCAAGCGTTCTATACTTCCTTACTTCCTTTCACCTCCCCAAGGAGCATAGGTCCCAAACAAACTCGTGCTAAGTCTTCCTGTCCTATGCCACCACTTCAATGTCCTTCCATGTCTTCTAACCACCGGCCATTAATTCAAATATCGACCATCAAATAAGGCGAGTTGTGTATAATAAAGCATCTTCGTTAAACGTATATTAGAGCGTTATCGTTTTAAACGTATATAATAAAGCGTTATCGTTATAAACATATACTAATTCACGCAGTGGAGGATCTACATTTTGGGGGACCCTGAAACTTGAACTCTTGGAGGGGCCCCTTTTATTTAAAAAACAGTGTTGGGGGGCGGTAAAGAAACGTATTGTAGAGGAAACTGGACTTGGAGGGCCTTGAAGCTCAAGCTTCATTAACTTCATAGCAGATCCGCCTCTGAATTCACGATTGATCTCAGCCTTGATGTTCTTCATTCCTGTCTGATTTCTTGCGATTTTTTCTGCGTCTTCCCAAGTTGCAAAGTGTTCTTCATAAAGCTGTGCCATCAGCTCCCTGGGTGACCCTAAGTTTTTGTGTGTGTTTTTCATGTTTGAGCTCCCCTGCCAGGTTTAAAAGCAGGATTGGTAAACGCAATAAATATGGTGTCATTGTATCAGGACTAAATCGAGTATCAGTGTAATAGGGCTAAGTAGGGTGTGTCGTTATATCAGAACTAAATCGAGTATCAGTGTAATAGGGCTAAGTAGGGTGTGTCGTTATATCAGAACTAAATCGAGTATCAGTGTAATAGGGCTAAGTAGGGTGTGTCGTTATATCAGAACTAAATCGAGTATCAGTGTAATAGGGCTAAGCAGAGTGTCGTTATATCAGGACTGAATAGAGTGTGGGTGTATTAGAAGGACTAATTAAAGTATCTCTGTATTATGATTAATTAGAGTGTCAAGGCATTAAGACAAAACGTTGTCGTTATATTAGGATTAAAAACAGTCAGTGTATCAGAGGGACTAGTGTCATTGTATTCGATGACATAAATAATGTTTTTGCAATAGAAGAAATAAATACATTTAACGGTGTTCAGAGATAAAAGGCCATGGCGATGATGTTATGTTGTATTTTATTCACGGGAATCTTTTCTCCATCCAGCACAGCAGAAGTCCTGAAACTTCATCCTTTGTGTGTATCTCACCCCCACACCTAAGCACGTTTTGTTCCATCCATCTGTATTTTTTTTTTTTATTAATGTGTTTGCTACTTCATTTTGTAGCACGCCCCTTTCAACCATCTACCATGTACATGGATTTGTTGGTTATATCAGGACGTGTTTCTTTTATTGTAATATGTTTTTGTTTGTATTTGTTTTATATTATATTATCTCTAGTCGGTATTTTTCCTTTTGTAGTTATAGTTCAACATGGTTTTTAAAAAAAATTCCAATATATGCTATTTTCTAAGTTAGTATGTTTTTGATTTTTACTGGATGGTTTATTTGGTTAATCTGTATGTTTCTGGGGCGAGTCTTTCACCAGTTTGGACTACTGGTTCAATTCCTTATTTGATTTTTATATGTTAGCTTTGGGAGCCGCGCTGGTGTAATGGCTTCGGCGTTGTACTGGCGACCAGGTGTTCATGGTTCAAACCCGGGCGTCGGCGTTTGAAGAAATGTTTACGGCCGGAAATTTGACTGAATAGCCTGAACGGCTCCTGTGATAAACCCTCTGTGGATGGGAAGGAGCGAAGCCCCTGACCGGGTTGGAAGGAAAGTCCTCAGGTTCCCCAGCCTCGCAATGACATGTCATTGGGCCGAAGGGCTGAAAGCCCAAGTGCCGCTGGTTAAAAAAAAAAAAAAAAAAAAAAAAAAAAAATATGTTAGCTTTAGTTTTTGTAATATAGTGTTTTATTAACTTTTGCATTTCTGAAGGGCTCTTTGTGCCTATGAGATTTTCTACACTCATTTCTACCTTGTGGTTACTACAGTATGTCTTAATGTTTTGCCTCTGTTGGTCATATTTTTTGCAGTCCACTAGAAAGTGCCTAATTGTGTTTGGTTCTTGACACTCTTCACATGTGGGTTCCTCAATCATGAAATATCCAGTTCCCAGCTTGAGTCTCAGCAATTTTTTTATTAATTGGTATTTTTAGTTCATCTTTTATTTGACATTTTTTGCTTGGTTTTTTAAGGATTTTATATGAGTGTCTTGCTTTTTTACTTAGGTCCCATGCTGTTATCCATTCTTTAGTTATTTTTTGAGCAATTAAGCTCTTAATTTCAAACTTCCCTAAGCCTACTTCAATTTGGTTATGGCTAGTTCTCCCCCCTTTGGCTTCTTTGTCTGCTAGCTCATTTCCTGCTATCCCCACATGTGATGGTATCCATGTTAGTGTTGCACTGCATCCTATATTTTGTAGATATGTATTAACCTGTAGTATTTCCTCTATAATGTCTGGCCTGCTGCCTTCTGTTCTGTTTCTGATTGCTAGTACTGATGATAGGGAATCTGTGAGAATGGTTACTTTTTTTGGTGGATTTTCTGCAGCTATTTCTAAAGCTTTTAGGATTGCCACTAATTCTGCTGTAAAGATAGATGTATTACTTGTTACTTTGTATCTTTTATAAATTTTTAATTTTGGTATTGCTATTCCTGCTCCTAATTGTCCTTCTTCATCTTTGGACCCATCTGTATATATATAGTTAGGCTATTATTTGTATACCGTTCTATGTACTCTAGTGTTTTTACTTTTTGCTGAGATTATGTCGTTAGATTTATTTATGATCTTTGATAAGTGGGAGTCAGTTTCTGGCACTTTTAATTCCCATGGTGGGATCTTTGCTTTATACAGAGCACTACTGTTTATCGCATTAAACAGGTCTGGGTATTGATCCACTTCATCCATTGTTTTCCACCCTGACGGGTATCTATTATGGTTTAATGGAATGTGGCCTATGTACTGGTTACCCCTATCAAAGGTTTTATGTGCCGGGTGAGTTGGATCTTTTGCCACTCTTGCCCAGTAGCTGAATCTCAGTTCTTTTCTCCTTAGCTCCAGGGGTATAATGCCTAGCGCTACTTCTAGTTCTTCTGCTGATGTTCCCTTTGAGGCACCTGCTATTATTGACAGTGCCTGGTTTTGGACTGTGTCTAGTTTCTTCTTATTGCTTGGGGCGGCTGATGCATAGACAACACTGGCATAGTCAAGTTTGCCTCTAATAAATGATTTATAGAATGTTAACATTGTCTTATTGCAGGCGCCCCAACCACTTCCTTTCATATATCTTAGCATATTAATAAGTCCTCTACTGCTTTGCACTAAAAGGTCTATGTGTTTGTTCCAGTTTAGTTGCTGGTCTAGTACCATGCCAAGAAATCTAGTTGATTTTGCTGTGCATACTTTTTGCTTATTAATGCTTATGTCAATTATATTGTTTTTAATTACACGCCCTCTACTGAAAATCATTCCTATGGTTTTTTTAACGTTTAGATTAAATCCCCACTTGTTCATCCAGTCAGATACTTTATCTATTTGTTTTTGTACTGTTTTATAGAGGAATGGGAGATTTCTTCCCGTTCTCCATATCGCAGCATCATCTGCAAACTGAGATAGGTTGTTTTTTAAGTCCTTAAACTCGTCGCCTAGGTCGTTGACCATAATCGTAAAAATTGATGGTGATATTACTGATCCCTGGGGAATTCCATTCTGTTGCTCATATACCTCAGATCTATCATTGTTTATTTGTACCATGAAGTATCTATCCTGCAGGAAGTTTTCTAGGTAATTGTAGGTTCTGCCTACTATACCTAGTTTCCTGATTTTATGTAGTGCACCCTCCCTCCAACACTCATCATATGCTCTTGCTACATCAAGGAATATAGCTACTGTCTTTTCATTCCTTTTGAAGCCTGTTTTAACATCATGTTCCAGCCTCAGCAGTTGCTCTATTGTACTATGTTGGCTTCTAAAGCCTGCCTGGGTTGGACTGTACAAATTATGCTTTTCGAGATGAAATTTTAGTCTGCTGTTGACTATTGTTTCTAGAATTTTTCCTAGATGTGATGTTAACGATATTGGCCTGTATGAGCTGACATCATGTGCTTCCTTATCTGGCTTTAGTATGGGGATGACTACTGCTGTCTTCCATGAACATGGTATTTTTCCCGTGTGCCAGATTTTGTTGTAGAGGGATGCAATCACTCTTAGAGTTGTATTTGGTACCTTTTTGAGGATTTCATAGCTCAGAATGTCTTCCCCAGAGGTAGTATTGGTTTTTTTCTGCTAAAGCTCTTTCTATTTCATCTACTGTAATATCTGCATTTAAATACTTAGCATCCTGTGTGGTTTCCATATTTTCTTCTTTTAATTTTTCTAGCAGTGTTTTTCGTCTATTTATTTCTGCCTTATCTAGACTGTCTATTGAACTAACCTGATAAAAGTATTTAGCTAGTATGTTGGCTTTTTCTCTATCTGTTTCAGCTCTCTCTGGTATTTTAATTGTTGGGATTTTAAATTTCTTGCTGTTTCCTCCTTTAATTGCTTTTAGTTTTCTCCAAACTGTAGTTATTTGGGACCTATGGTTTAATGTTTGACAAAATTTTCTCCAACTCTTTTCTTTAGCTCTGAATATTATTTTATTTGTTTCATTTCTTATTTTTTTTATAGTTTGTGTAATTCTCTTCAGTTTTGGCTTTTCTATACTTTGTAAGGGCCCTCTCCCTCAATTTCAGTTGTTCTGAACATCTGTCTGTCCACCATGGTACTGGATTTTTATCTTTGTTTCTTTTCCTATTTTTACCTTTTTGTGTTGGTTTTAAGTGCTCAGGCATATTCCTGTTTGGTATATATTTTATTGCTATTTTAAAAATCTCATTTGTTAGTTTTTCTGCAAATATATCTATACTGTTAGATTCAATTTGTTCTATGCTTAGTTTACCTAGCTCTAATTGGAAGGACTCCCAATTTGCCTTTTTTAGGTTGAATGTGGGTTTCGAGCTTTTTGGACTAGTTCTATATTTGTCGTTTAGGTTTATTTCTATGGGTAAGTGGTCTGAGCTGGAGTCATTCAGTACTTCCCATTTAGTAGAGGCTAGGTTTGGTGTTATAATACTTATGTCTATTGCTGTATCTCCTCCACTGTTGCATGGGTTAACCCTTGTCACTGAGCCATCATTTAGTATGATTAGCTCAGCACTTTCAATGTAGTCCAACAGTCTTTTTCCTGCTGGATCATTACTGTTGTTACCCCATGCCTCATGGTGTGCATTAAAGTCACCTACCAATAATGTTCTTTGGTCTATTTGTGTGTTAATAGTGGCAATGTCCCTATCGGTTATATTACCCTTGGGGCTATAAATGTTTATTATTTTTAAGTTATCTGGCTCACTGTCTAATGTTATACTTATTCCTTCAATATTTTCTGTGTTGAATTGTTCCCAATTTAATATTTTGTAGTCTTCATGTATTAAAAAGGCCACGCCCCCTCCTCTTCCCTCAGGTCTATCATTTCTAAGTGTTATATACCCTTGGTAGTTCAGTTTTTGTTTGGGGTTCAGGAGGGTTTCTTGTATTGCAAAGATGGGTTTTGCCTCCTTATACTGTCCCATAAGAGACATCAAGTTCTTCCTGGCACCCCTACAGTTCCACTGGACTACTTTGATAGCTCTAGAGTCTTTGGTCCCCATTTAGTATGGTTAGCTTAGTTATGTTATTGTTTTTATTAGGTTTTTTGATAAGGGATCTACTTTTTTTGGTTTTGCACTTTACCTCTTATGTTCTCTGTAGAAGTTTGTGAGGCCTTTTATAGTCAGACACCTCCACTCGTTTGGTTTTATCTGCCGGCCGCGTAGACAAATAACCGTTTTAACGAGGGCAATTAAAACGTAAGTAAGTGTTAGACGCACTGACATCAAAGTTTAATGGTTGGACTTGCCCACCGCAAAGGAAAGGAAGTTGAAGACAGTCAAGAGGGTAGGAAAAAGCCTCGACATTTAGCGAATAAGAATGTGTGTGATGTAACATTGTCTTAGGAGATACAGGTTTGGCGTTGGGTGTGTGTAGAAGTACAAGTTAGTTTCAGTTGGGAGGGAAAAAAAGGGGGGGGGGGGAGAGAAATGTGAAATAATGTCGAATTTTAAGAAATCTGTGTGAGCATTGTGTGTGTGTGTGTGTGTTTGCATTTGTCGAACTTTTTTAAAGTGGAATTTTTAGCTTGGCTCGCCCCGCACAACCTAGACACAACGTCCGTCGGTTATATTATGGTGCATGTCCAGTTATAAAAGATATAGTGGTCTGGTGTATTTGTCGAAAAAAAGTCCATATGGAGACAAAAGTGTTGACGGTAGAAAGGAAGGATGGGAATATTGTTAGAAGATGAATGAGAGTAAAGTAGAGTTAATGCCAGAGATCAAGGCGGTAAAGGTAACGAGCATCAGGTAAGGACCTATATTGTGTAACGAAGGTCGAGAAATGTTTTGGTTTGTTGGGGGAGAATTAGCGAAAGAAAGACCGAGAAAAATAATGGATAGACATAGAAAGATAAATGATCCCGTAGAGGTAAAAGATGGATAGAAAATAAAGAAGGAATAGACATGGAGAAATCTGTAACGGTCATACAGCGAAGAAGATGGATAGAACTCTTAAAAAAGGAAATGATTTATAGAGCGTTGGGAAAAAATAATTGATAGAACTATAAAGGAAAAAATAATTGATAGAACTATAATGGAAAAAATTATGGATAGAACTTTAGGGTGAAAACTATGGCTAGAACCTTTAGGAAGAAAATGGTGGAATGACATTTCAGAGGAAAATGATGGATAGAACTTAGGAAGGAAATTGTGGATAGAACTTTAGGAGGAAAAAAAAGCATGTGCTTTAATAAGACATGGATTGATAGAACATTGGAGAGAACATTTTAGATGTAATTCTCGGATGAAAATGTTCGATAGAACTTTGGGGTGACAATGATAGACTGAACTTAAGGACGAAAATAGTGGATATAACTTTATGAAAAACAATCGTGGAAAAAGTTTTAGTAAGACAATGATGGCTAGAGCATTAGATAGAACATGATGGATAGAACATTAGATAGAAAATGATGGATAGAACTTGAGGAAGAAAATAATGGAAAGACTTCAGGAAGAAAATTATGGAAATGGAACGAGAGAAAAAAAAAAAAGAAAGTGATGGCGTGTAGAGGAAAGACTGGAATGGTATATGATATAAATTGAGAACGTGAGGAGTGGGAAATCTAAGAATGCAATGCGAATGAGGAACTGGGAGCAGGGGCGTACTTAAATTATTTGGCACCCAGGTAGTATCCTTCCTTTGGCCCTCCCCCCCCCCCCCCCCTTTCCCCGGGCAGAATGTAAGACGGGCCTGCGTGCCCAATTCTTAACCCTTTGAAAATAAAGTTCGTTCGTTCATTCCCTCCAATAAAACACATAGAAATATATTTAGCTTGCACGGAGATTTAAAGCAGTACATAATAGTATCCGATGGCACCCCCATCCTGTCTGTCGCCCGGGGCGGATCTCCCCCTCCTACACCTCCTTATCACGCCACTGATTGACAGACACACATTTTTCACACATATATATATATATATATATATATATGGTAACGTAGAGATCATTTGAAACGAAAGGGGAGGGAAAAGAACAGAAAATGTTACCGAAAGCCTGAAGAGTATTCGCCCCTATGTAGAACACATTTTAACTTGCTGAGGGGGAGAAAACCCAGGTGCGAACACAGTGATCGCCTAACGTGTGCGACGTCTGCGCTGTAAAAAGGTTCACTTACTGACATTTAAGACCTCAGTCTTCTGAACGAGGTCCTAAAATATTTAGGCCTGGCTTACAGTTTTGTTTTATTGAAAGTTGTTTTCTAACTTGCCTTGGCCCCCAAAAAAGTAAGACGGCACCGCTAAAAACCATCAGCGGAGAGAAGCTAACCGATAAGGGTAAGCAGATGGAGAGGTGGGTCGAGCACTACTCTGAGCTTTACGCTAGAGAAAATACCGTTACGCCTGCAGCCCTTGATGCTGTCAAATGTCTGCCAACTATGGAGGAGCTGGATGCCGAACCAACATTAGAGGAACTTAGCAAGGCCATCGATAGCTTGGCCTCTGGAAAAGCACCAGGCAGTGATGGGATTCCTCCTGATTTAATCAAATGCTGCAAGAGCACGCTATTACATCCCCTGCATAGGATGCTGTGCCAGTGCTGGGAAGAGACAACTATTCCTCAAGACATGCGAGATGCCAGGATTGTAACACTATATAAAAATAAAGGAGACAGAAGTGATTGCAATAACTACAGAGGCATCTCTCTTCTTAGTATTGTTGGTAAGGTTTTTGCCAAAGTCATCTTAATGCGACTACACAAGTTAGCTGAGCGCATATATCCAGAGTCACAGTGCGGATTCTCTAAAGCATGCAAGGACTTTGGCCTCACAATAAGTCTAAAGAAAACGAATGTGCTGAGTCAGGATGTGGATGCTGCACCAGTTATCACTATCGATAACTATGAATTGGCAGTGGTGCACCACTTCACATACCTAGGGTCTACCATCAATGACAAACTCTCACTGGATACAGAAATCGACAGCCGCATTGGCAAAGCTGCAGCTACCTTTGCCCGCCTCACATCGCGTGTTTGGGGAAACTCTAAACTCACAATGAAGACCAAAGCTGCGGTATATAATGCTTGCGTCACCAGCACACTCCTATATGGCAGCGAGACCTGGACGACCTATGCTAAGCAAGAAAGAAGGCTCAATACCTTCCATTTGCGGTGTCTACGCCGCATCCTCGGCATTTCGTGGAAAGATAAAGTGACAAATGTCGAGGTGTTGTCACGTGCTGGCCTTCAAAGTATGTATACGCTTCTTAGACAGCGCAGACTTCGCTGGCTTGGCCATGTTCGCCGCATGGAAGATGGTCGCATCCCAAAAGATATCTTCTACGGACAATTAGCAGATGGCAAGAGAACAGTTGGGCGACCACAGCTGAGGTTCAAAGATGTGTGCAAGAGAGATATGAGGGCACTGGACATGGATCCAGCAACATGGGAGGATGAAGCTGCCGATCGCACTAAGTGGCGATGCTATTTACGGCGCCACCTCAGATTGGGCGAAGAGAGGCTCACACAAGAAGCAGAGGTGAGGAGAAAACGTCGAAAGGAGCACCAGGAAAATAAGCAGCCGAGGGCTGTCACTCAGGGGCGCATTCCCATAGTCAGTTATGACTGAAGGGGCTATTATATATCCAGAGTCACAGTGCGGATTCCGAGCTGGTAGATCAACAACAGACATGATCTTCTCTGTCCGCCAGCTTCAGGAAAAATCAAGAGAGCAGAAAAGGCCTTTATATATCGCTTTATAGACCTCACAAAAGCATTTGACCTGGTTAGTAGGGATGGACTCTTCAAAATCCTCCTGAAAATAGGCTGCCCTTCTAAAATGCTGGAAATGATAAAGTCATTCCATGACGACATGAAGGGAACAGTCCAATATGCTGGAAGCACGTCACAGCCCTTTGACATACGAAGTGGTGTTAAACAAGGCTGTGTTCTGGCTCCGACCCTCTTCGGGATCTTCTTTGCCCTACTCTTGAAACATGCTTTCAGAGATGCAACTGCAAGGAATATGCCTTCACACTAGGTCAGATGGCCGTCTGTTTAATCTTTCAAGGCTGAAGGCAAAAACAAAAATCAGAAGAGTCACTATAAGAGACTTGTTGTTCGCTGATGATGCTGCAGTCGTCACTCAAAGCCAACAGGAGCTTCAGAACTTGATGAATCGCTTCACTGAAGCATGCAAGGACTTTGGCCTCACAATAAGTCTAAAGAAAACGAATGTGCTGAGTCAGGATGCGGGTGCTGCACCAGTTATCACTATCGATAACTATGAATTGGCAGTGGTGCATCACTTCACATACCTAGGGTCTACCATCAATGACAAACTCTCACTGGATACAGAAATCGACAGCCGCATTGGCAAAGCTACAGCTACCTTTGCCCGCCTCACATCGCGTGTTTGGGGAAACTCCAAACTCACAATGAAGACCAAAGCTGCGGTATATAATGCCTGCGTCACCAGCACACTCCTATATGGCAGCGAGACCTGGACGACCTATGCTAAGCAGGAAAGAAGGCTCAATACCTTCCATTTACGGTGTCTACGCCGCATCCTCGGCATCTCGTGGAAAGATAAAGTGACTAATGTCGAGGTGTTGTCACGTGCTGGCCTTCAAAGTATGTATACACTGCTTAGACAGCGCAGACTTCGCTGGCTTGGTCATGTTCGCCGCATGGAAGATGGTCGCATCCCAAAAGATATCTTCTACGGACAACTAGCAGATGGCAGGAGAACAGTTGGGCGACCACAGCTGAGGTTCAAAGATGTGTGCAAGGGAGATATGAGGGCACCGGACATGGATCCAGCAACATGGGAGGATGAAGCTGCCGATCGCACTGAGTGGCGATGCTATTTACGGCGCCAACTCAGATTGGGCGAAGAGAGGCTCACACAACAAGCAGAGGAGGGGAGAAAACGTCGAAAGGAGCACCAGGAAAATAAGCAGCTGAGGGCTGTCAGCTCAGGGGCGCATTCCCATAGTCAGTTATGACTGAAGGGGCTATTATTATTATTATTATAACTTGCCTCCCAGTCGCACAGAAACATTGTTCATTTGTTGTCTCTCACTGGTGTTGGCACAGGCCAGGGAAGTCAGAAGCTGTTGAGTTCTTACTTACTCAGAATTTATTGAGTGCGTCTTGTTTGTACCCGAGTACATTTTCAGTAAACAGTAGTCGATTTTAAGTATCGTTTTGCATATTCATGTTATTCTTACATGTTCTTATTGTAGGCAAATGAACTAATGTCTTTTCTCGTATACTTATTGTTAATAGATAAAAGTAATGTTTTTGATCATATAATAATAATAGCCCCTTCAGTCATAACTGACTATGGGAATGCGCCCCTGAAGTGACCAGCTTTCCTGGTGTTCCTTTTGATGTTTTCTCCTCTCTTCTGCTCGTTGTGTGAGCTTTTTGGTCATATTATTTTTGTAGTAATTACAGAGAACTAACGTATTTGGCATGTCTTTCTGGTAGTAATTACATAGAACTAACTTGTTTGGTCATGTCTTTCTGGTAGTAATTACATAGAACTGACGTATTTAGTCGTGTCTTTCTGGTAGTAATTACAGGTGTGTTTCTACAATATGTCACAACCTGGATAATTTACTGCCCTGTACCTTTGCAAGCAAGCACGCATCGTGTGACCAGCTGGGTTGTGTTCTCTCCACGAGAGAAATTAGGAAATCACGATAGCCATATCAGCGCTAAATAAACTCGCTGGCGCGCCCAGGTTTGGTACACGAGAAATTTTTCAACATGACTGTCGGTCAATATTTCATCACCTGTCTACTCTCTCCGCGGGCATGGTGTCACGGGATTTGCCTCCCCTTTGCTCTGCAGTAGTGGTCCATCAGTGGCCAAAACTCAAGAGTATCTAAAATGGGTCTTCAAAGGTGTCTACCTTCGCACAAGATTACTCTTGGCAGAGTTGTAGATAGAAGGATAATGAAGCATCTATCTCAAGGGAGTGTTCACGAGATTATTCAGAAGTCAAGAACAATGCTGCATAAGACAGAGCACTATTAACTTACATCTGATCCGGCACCTTTTGTGAAGTTTTAAGCAATGGTTTAGCTTGTTCAAGCCCCCGGCTTATTTAATCCAGCAAAATTCCTTTTATAAGTATTTTTGGCTCTATGGCTATAAC
This sequence comes from Oreohelix idahoensis, assembly GCA_024509875.1. Lineage (NCBI taxonomy): Eukaryota > Metazoa > Mollusca > Gastropoda > Stylommatophora > Oreohelicidae > Oreohelix > Oreohelix idahoensis. Next base: position 613,355 of record JAMPIV010005525.1, read on the forward strand.
TATAGGTATATGTATTAAAGATTTTCGATCATACATGCACTCTCTTATCTATAAGTACTGAATCAACTATAAATTTGTAAAATTAAATAGAACAAATTTTAATAATCAATTAGTCTTTAACAAGTTAAAATAAATATGGATGAAGATGATTTTAGAGGGTTTTTAAATTTGTCTTCACTGAGACTTAATTGGGGACTGATGGTTATTATTGTCCGTTGCTTGTGCCTGTTACAATTAACTTAACATGCTGAGTACTGCAATGGATCGTTGTCAGGTCTTTTGTGATGAGGACTCTTCCGTAGAGTCGTCTAGATGAACTTCACTCCTAATGTCAAGATGGATGTCTTCACAACATGTCCACTAAATGTAGTTGGTGTTGAACCTAGCTTCTTGAATTACAAGATTATGGTGAAGACTCTTACTTCAGACTGGTCTGACACTAAGAACCGTCTTGTAGCTTCGAACCAGGAACTTTAGGAAAAATAAAAAAGCAAATGCCTCTGCTAAGTACATTTGTGGGAGCCGCGCTGGTGTAATGGCTTCGGCGTTGTACTGGCGACCAGGTGTTCATGGTTCAAACCCGGGCGTCGGCGTTTGAAGAAATGTTTACGGCCGGAAATTTGACTGAATAGCCTGAACGGCTCCTGTGATAAACCCTCTGTGGATGGGAAGGAGCGAAGCTCCTGACCGGGTTGGAAGGAAAGTCCTCAGGTTCCCCAGCCTCGCAATGACATGTCATTGGGCCGAAGGGCTGAAAGCCCAAGTGCCGCTGGTTAAGAAAAAAAAAAAAAAAAAAAAAAGTACATTTGTGGGCTGAAGATTAACAGCCGCATTGTATTGCTGTCCACCCACCAATGTTAGCCTCTGTGAATAATTATTCTCCCTGAATATACACAGTATAACTCATGGAATATGATTAGAAATCACCGTTATTCTTCTGGTCACTTAAATCTGGAAAATGTGTCTGGACAGCGCGAGTGCAATGGCTTGCCTGAACTAACATTATAAAAGTACACATATCTCACAAAATGATACTATACACCCTAGGCACATGTGGGGTAATCATCTCACTGCTCCATTCGGAGTCTGGGTGTCGCTTCTGCTTTCGCTTTCCTGGGCGAACTAACATAAAGAAAACACCAGTGCTTGCTGTAGTGGTTTATGAACATGCTATTTTCATATGTTGAGGTTGCCAGCCTATGACTGGTATAACCACTTAGCAAGTACAGACATATCACAATTCACATTTTAAGCTATATGTTCGCAACTTACCCCAAATGGGATATACAATCTCCTGGCACAGTAGAATAGACACAGCAACCTTGATTAGATGTTTCGAACACTTGGTCGGGGAAATTTTAGTATTCCTCTTATGACGGGTGCTCTAATTCCTTAAGTTTCCAGTCTTGATATTTAAAATTGCGGGTTTTCTGGTAAGTTATAAAGACGCCCAAATACTTTGATCTGTCACTTTTAATTCTGAAATACTAGTCCAATGTCTCTCTGGCTCCTGGGAGTTGCTAATTTGACGTTGCGATGCAGTCTGATATGTGTCTCCGATTTTGCTAGATTATATTTCCATTTCTCAGTTCAAGTCCCAGATGGTACTTCCGACAAACTTGCCACTGAAATTTACAGTCTATTCCGGCTCTCAAATTAAACCAATGGTAAGCTCTTTAGAACTATGTGGGTCGTGGTGTTAAATCATTAATATCCCTCGCATGTTTTAAAATATTAATTTTAAAATTTAAACTCGTGACGTCTTTCAAATATGGCAGTAATACTTCCGATTGTAAATGTACAAACTCACAAACACATCGGTGAACTTATTTCCTGACTAATACCTTCCTTCCATATTGTCTCCTCTGACAGGTTATCTGTACTACTGTTACAGAGATAACCAGCGGAAGTGATTACATATTATCACGTGCGTTTGCGTACATTCCTCAGACGGATATCTTAGACAGCCAATCTGGCTTTCTTTCCATCGATCGTGCGCCACCACATTGTGTCAACAAGGATCGTCTCTATCAAAGGTGGCAAGACGACTTAAGTGATAAAAGTATTATTCGCTGACCAGTCTAATAAGCCTTGTAATACTACGATTCGCCTAGTGAAACGTAAACAAGTCTAGGGAGTGGTCAGAGCAAAAAATTTAAGTGCATAAAATATGCCAAATAATAGGATGGTCGGTGAGGAAAATGAAGAAATGAATTGATACGGCCGGAGAGAACGAAAGTTATGAAAAAGTACACAATTGATTTCGTCACACATGGTCGGGTAAACATACATGACGAATTATTACAGGAAGAAGTGGAAACAATGACCCGAAAATACCAATACTGCCGGAGGGGAAAAGAGAGCGAACCAAGTTATGTGATAGTCGTGTCTTTCTGGTATTATTAAAGAAAACTGATGTATTTGGTCATGTCTTTCTGGTAGCAATCACAGTGAACTATCGTATTTGGTCATGTCGTTCTGGTAGTAATTACACAAAACTAACGTATTTGGTCATGTCTTTCCAGTAGTAATTACAGATAAATAACGTATTTGGTCATGTCTTTCCGGTAAAAATTACAAAGAACTAACGTATTGGGTCATGCCATTATAGTAGTAATTACAGAGAACTAACGTATTTGGTCGTGTCATTTTTGTAGTAATTACAGAGAACTAACGTCTTTGGTCATGTCATTCTTGTAGTAATTATCTAGAACTAACGTCTTTTGCTGATGTTATCTTTTCATTTAGTTACTTAGAGTTAACGTCATTGGCCATGTTATTTTTAAAATATAGTAACTTAAATCTTACGTCATTAGGTTTTTGTTATTTACATATTGTTATATAGAGCTAACGTCATTAAGCATGTTAATTGTTTTCTTATTGTTACAGAGAGCTAACGTCATTACACATATTAATAGTTTTCATATAATTACTAACCGATTACGGAAACACCAACGGGCTGATCACCCGTTTGCCAGTCACTTCGATTACGGAAACAACAGCAAATGGATTGATTTGCCGTTGCCCTAAAGACGCCAATAGGCGTGATGGGAAACAATGGCAAAGAAAACCTATCTGCTGTTGCCCTAAGACGCCACTAGGCGTAATGGCCACTGACTGCTTTGACGGTCGGTGGCTAAGGACGGAAGAAGAAGAAGAAGAAGATTACGGAAACAACGGCAGATGGATCTATTTGTTGTTGCCCTAAAGACGCCGCTAGGCGTGATGGGAAACTACAACAGAGAAAATCAATCTGCTGTTGCCCTTAAGACGCCACAAGGCGTGATGGCCTCTGACTGCTTGGTCGGTCTTTGGCTAAGGACGGAAGAAGAAGATATAATTACTAGAGCTAACGTCTTTATCCACGTTTTTTAATAAAATATAGTTACTTAGAGCCAACTTTTTACGTATGTTTGTTTTTCCTTATAGTTATTTAGAGCTAACATTTTTAGCCATGTTTTTTATATACTAAATTAGAGCTAAAGTTTTTAACCGTGCTGTTTTTTCGTACAATTACTTACAACTAAAGTTTTTAACCATATTTTTCCCTATATACTTACTTAGCGCTAACTTTTTAACCATGCTTTTGTCATACAGTTACGTAGAGCTAAATTTTTAACAGTGCTATTCTTTTTTTTTAATTTTTTTTTTTACTTAGAACTAACGTTTTTAACCATGCTATTTTTCCCATATAGTTAAAGCTAACACCTCTAGCCATGTTATATTTTCATTTAGTTACTTAGAGTTTACGTCATTAACCATATTTTGTTCCTGTTCGAGCAGATAGTGTTTTCAAGCTAATGTCTTCGATGTTGTAGGTAGCTATATAGGACTAACGTCTTTGAGCATGTTATATTTGTAGATAATTGCATAGAACTGATGTCTTTTTGTAGGTTTTTGTTTCGTAGTTAGTTACAAAGAACTAAAGTCTTTTTTCAGAGTTTTTTTCATAGATAGTTACAAAGAACTAATGTCTTTGAGCATGCTATTTTTTGTAGATAGTTACAAAGAACTAATGTCATTGAGCATGCTATTATTGTAGATAGTTACAAAGAACTAATGTCATTGAGCATGCTATTATTGTAGATAGTTACAAAGAACTAATGTCATTGAGCATGCTATTATTGTAGATAGTTACAAAGAACTAATGTCATTTGGCGGCATGCTATTATTGTAGATAGTTACAAAGAACTAATGTCATTGAGCATGCTATTATTGTAGATAGTTACAAAGAACTAATGTCTTTGAGCATGCTATTTTTGTAGATAGTTACAAAGAACTAATGTCTTTGAGAATGTCATTTGTGTAGATAGCTACAAAGAACTAATGTCTTTGAGAATGTCATTTGTATAGATAGTTACAAAGAGCTAACGTCTTTGAGAATGTCATTTGTGTAGATAGTTACAAAGAACTAATGTCTTTGAGCATGCTATTTTTTGTAGAAAGTTACAAAGAACTAATGTCATTGAGCATGCTATTATTGTAGATAGTTACAAAGAACTAATGTCTTTGAGCATGCTATTTTTGTAGATAGTTACAAAGAACTAATGTCTTTGAGAATGTCATTTGTATAGATAGCTACAAAGAACTAATATCTTTGAGAATGTCATTTGTGTAGATAGTTACAAAGAGCTAATGTCTTTGATTATTTTATTCCTGTAGACATTTAGGGCTCACATCTTTTGTCATGCCATTTGTGTAGATCAGTGTTTCTCAACCTTTTTGTGTTCAGGGCACACTTTTCAGTTTCCTAAAAATTTGCGGCACACCTATCTGACCGCGCTTCTGAATAAAAAATTACAGTGATATATACTAAATTAAATACCTTCATTTGTGGGTACTTTAGAATAAAGAAAACTTTCAATTCGATTTTCTTTTAATTATTTACAATAATTAGAACATACGAGGGGCGTACAGAAAGTAATGCACCACATCGTTTTTCTCAGCTAATAATAAAGATAAAAGCATGAAATTTTGCATACTTCAAATATGGCATGTGCCAATTGTGTGCACCAAATTGCACTGCAACCGGCCAAATAATACGGCTGCCCTAAACCGTTGAAATGGAGCGTGTTAGCAACTTGCGTTATAAACAGCGAATTGTGATAGAATTTATCGTTGCAGAGAAGGAAACTGTTGTGAACATTCACAAGCGTCTATGTGATGTGTATGGAAGTTTTGCAGTCGACAGGAGTACCCTGTCAGTCGCTGGGTTTAGAGAATCAAAGAATCAGGAAGTGGAGATACGGAGCTGCTTGATCGGCCGCGCTGTGGACGTCCTGCCACAGCCACCAACGCAGAAATGTTGAAATGCGCTGAGGGCATTATTCTTACTGATAGGCGAATCACTACTCAACAATTGGCCTTACAGCTGTCAGTCGGCATTGGTAATGCAAATGCAGTTATAAAAACTCGGATTTTCTAAGGTTTGTGCAAGATGGGTTCCTCGAAGTCTCACAAATGACCACCGATTGCAAAGGAAAGCAATTTCTTCTGAATTGTTGGAGCATTTCAATGCTGATGGAGATAACTTTTTGGCTAAGATCGTTACAGGTGACGAAACCTGGGCGCATCATTTTGAACCTGAGACAAAAAGACATTCATTGGAGTGGCATCATCCGCAATCACCACGAAGAAATAAATTCAAGACAATTCCTTCAGCTGGAAAGGTCATGATCACTGTCTTTTGGGACATTGAAGGTGTGATTCTTGTGGACGTTATGCCAAGAGGAGAGACAATCAATTCGCAAGCTTACATTAAAACATTGAAAAAACTCAATCAACATTTTCGCAGAGTTCGGCAGCACAAGAACCCAGCAGACCTGCTTCTCCTTCACGACAATGCGCGACCTCACACAAGTCTGGCAACACGCGAAGCAATCACCAAATTGGGTTGGACTGTACTACCCCATCCACCCTATAGTCCCGATTTGGCACCCACTGATTTTCATCTATTTGGTCCACTTAAAGATGCACTCCGTGGGACAAGGTTTGAAGATGATGAAGGAGTGATTCATGCAGCGAAGAAATGGCTACATGATCAAGACAAAATCTGGTACGGGCTAGGAATACATGCACTTGTTTCGCGCTGGCATAAAGCCGTACAAGTTGAGGGGGTTATGTTGAATAATACTGATGTTTACAGGACATATCCATGTATATTGTATATAAATTTCATGCTTTTTGAATAAACAGCTCCTGAGAAAAACGATGTGGTGCATTACTTTCTGAACGTCCCTCCTATATTTGACCCAAAAATAAAAATGTTTTTCATACAATCCTGATGGCCCTAATGATACTTGGACTTAATGCTTTTGAGTAATTTCTTGGATATTAGGGCGTATTTGAGATAAGCAAACTCTTATTTCATCATCTCTCCTTTTTTTACATTTAATGCTTGTAAGTATTGAACATTCCAACTCGCATAAATATGACGTAGAAAACTGCAGTAAAATAATTAAAGCTCGTTGTCGTATATTTTTTGATAGGAATTTAAGATCAATTATGGTCCCGTCTAAATAGAACTAGAACAGGTGATAGCTCAGTGGGAGATAAGGTAAAGAAATAGATTTTCACGAGTGAAATGGTGAAAGGTAAAGTCTGTCCCTGGATTTGACAGATAATCTATCCAGCCTATCGGTTACGACTGCAGATTCTTAGACAGTTTCCCTATAAATAAATAAATAAATAAATAAATATATATATATATATATATATATATATATATATATATATATATATATATATATATATATATATATATATATATATATATATATATATATATATATATATATATATATATATATATATATATATATATATTTATATATATATATATATATATATATATATATATATATATATATATATATACACATACATACACCCAGACAATCCCAAGAAGCAGTAAATAATTTGTGTCATCTCTCGGTTAAAATAGGTCTCCAAATAAATGCCTCTAAAACTAAAGCTATGAACTTTTCTAACGAGACCTTTGATATCATCTTGAACGGGGAAAAACTACAGAAAGTTGAAAGTTTCAATTATTTAGGCAGTAAAATGACTCAGGATGGTGACACAACAAGAGAAATCCATACTAGAATTGCTTTGGCAGCTAGCGCCTTCAATAGATTATCTAACATTTGGAAATTACGATCATTGAATATACATACCAAGCTTCGTCTGTTTAATTCAAATGTTATCTCAGTGTTAACATACGGCTGTGAGAGTTGGAAAATAACAAAATCATTGGAGAACAAGCTGAATACATTCGAGAACAAATGTCTTAGAAAACTCATGAACATCAGTGGGAAAGAATTCAAGACTAATCGACAAATAAGAGAAGACTCTAGGCAGAAATATGTCTCCGACTATATAAGGAAAAGACGATGGTCATATATCGGTCATGTCCTACGAATGCAAAACAACAGAATACCACTACAGGCGCTCACTTGGGTTCCTGAGGGTAAGAGAAAAAAAGGAAGACCAAAAGAAACACTCAGAAGAACAATAATAAGAGAAGGAAGAACGTTGGGATTAAACAATGTGCAAGAGCTAAGAGGAGTGGCGTCACAACGTACAACCTGGAGAGCACTGGTTTCTGCCTTTTGCGCCGTGTTTGGTGTTTAAAGAATTTATTATATATATATATATATATATATATATATATATATATATATATATATATATATATATATATATATATATATATATATATATATATATATATATATATATATATATATATATATATTTATTTATTTATTTATTTAACCACTCACCTCTACACACACACAGATACGTGACGACAATTTGACGCACAAACGTGAAAACTATAGCTATGTAATAGGGATCTTTTGGGACAAGCTGACCAACACACGTAAATAAAGTTTATGTAAATTTTATTTATCATAAGAAACTTCACAACAGAAATAAATTTGGAATATCAAATCAAATACAAATAAAAATACGTTAATGAATTAATCAAGAAAATAGACTCATAGGTGTAATCCTCCCTCTCTCTGTTGAGACAAGATCCCGTTAGAGAAAAGTCATTAACCCTCAAAAAGAGTCACAGGTGTATACGCTATGGTCTAGGAATTCCCTCTACAATAAAGAACAGAGTTTATACGTTATTCTATTCTGGAAAAAAGGACAGCATTAGCAAAACTTGCATGAACAATACAAAGTTAGTACATGGGTTATACAATGAAAGAATTATTCATCCCTGTTTTCTCTCGCTCTGACAAACCTGTGATCATAACCATTCACTCTTACCTAATAGGGGCTTTCACAACATCTGGAACAATCGTAAGGTACACACAGCCCATCCAAGGTTTGGTTATTGGCGAATCAAGCCCCAGTTTCTCCAAAGACTAATTAAATCAAATGATGGGAAACGCTTGATTCGCTCCTGTTAGTAGGATGCTGGAAATGTCACTTCAATTTTTGTCCAGGTAGTAAAATAATTAAGAGATCTAATGTTCACAGTGTACAGTAGCTTGGAAATCTTCAATCGTTAAATCGAGTGTCAGGTAAATAAATCTGTTCAGGATAGATCTTCTTCACAACACAGTGGTTTTTATTCAGGTAATGTCAAGGTTTGACTATGTCGCCAACACAGGCTGAATGTATATGAACTTGGGAAAAGAAATCTGGATTTTCTATAAGTCCAGTTACAATTTATTCTTAATATTCTTTGGGTTGGTACTCTGTCTCTTTCTGGGTGTAAAACACGAGGCCAGACAGGTCACCTTGAAAACCCGATATTTATATCAGAATGTTCTTTTGTAAAGGTTATTCTCAGTTTCATATGGAAGCCGCTGGTAAGGTTTAGGGTTTGACCCAAATACTGTATAAAGAGAAAAGATACAAATACTTAACATAATATATTATACACAATCATATCCTTACCCCGCATAACATAGAATATATTTATCCACTTCGGTTATTTAACTTTAAATTATAAACTACAAGCTTAGAGCTTGTCTTATCGTTTAAAAACTTCCGTGAAATAAATTCTAGTCATTTAAAAAAAAAATCAGTCATCATGAATTAGAAATACATACATATTTCGTCAATACTCATGATGAATCAGTGCATTTACTTAGTTGGTTAAAATATTCTCTGACTGGTTACTAGCAGTTAATAAAATTTATACTGGAAGAGTTTAGCTAGAAATTATTATAGGTTCTGCTAGCCACTGTAACACAGTAGAACCTAGAGAAATATAATTGACGGACCTATCTAGTAAATCACTCTGCACAAAAATCTTAGAGAAATATAATTGACGATTTAACTAGTTAAATCACTCAAACTACTAGTATAATAATCTGGATAAATTGAGTTAGAATGCTCGGATATATATATGTCTGAAATCAAAGAAATGAACACTATAGACCGAAAACCAGACGCTCTGCCAGATGTTAGCACCTACGGGGAAATCTCTGCTCAAATTCTAGATTAAAGAAATCTACACCCTATTCCCCTGCACTCTCTTTAGATCAGGCGTAACGTAATTGACCAGACCGTGCGATGATTTCTTCGATCGTAAAATCACACGGTTTTACAGCCCTGCAGACGTGGTCATAGAACGAAATCGAGCGAGTCCCGCTCTGTGATCTGGCGATCTGCCGTGTGTAATTACTTTACTAGCGAACGGATCACAAGAGAGGTAATAGCAATTTGCTCACCTTGGTTCCAAAAATATCTGATCTTAGTACTAAAAGTAATCCATCCTTGATCGCTGTCTTATCTATTACCACGATTTTCAATCGCTGGCGTTAAGAATAAATTACAGACACCACGCTCAGCGTAACTAATAGGTCTGCTGGTTGAACATCATCAAAGACAATAGCGAACAGCAATAAAATGCGTGCTAAATAGAAAAAGAGACAGATCTCTTGAGTATTAGAATGGTTTTTATGTTAACCAACAGGCGTAGGTGAAAACTAGGTAAAAGAAGAGTGTAGATAAAGAAGTAGATAGATGAAAGCTATTTTCATAATATGTCACACTCGTTTTGCAATAACAGAATACTCGTCTTTAACAGAAAACCAGAATGCGTCCAGGGTTATCTCAGAGTGTTTCATTTTAAGGCTGCGATCAGTTGAAATAGAAGCTAACCATTCTTCTTCTATTATTATAAAATCCAAGTCAGATGAAAGAGACAAAAATGGATTTCTTACCCAGTCAAATCTCTCTGTAGTCAACGATGAAAAGTAATATTAGATATTTTGCTCCAATGTTCCCAAATACCCCATTAGCAATGTCTTTTATACTGTTTTTGGGTGCAAGTAGAAACGTATCAAGACTGCCCTCCCTAGCTCTATTTAACCAGATTAATATACTTTTTAAAAAAATGACAGTAGCTTATCAGTAGATGTAAGGATGTTTTGATTTCTTCCTTGCATACTGGTATACAAAATAAGTGACTCAGTTGTAGTGTATGATTTAATTTGCTGTGCTATGATTTCGGCTATATGATAAGAAGCTGTTTGAACTTTATCAGGTACTTTTTGTTCAGAATAGCGTATTTGCTTTGTTTGTTGTTCAGCTAACCTTTTGAAATAGTTCAAATCTTTATCCCCGAGATGTGCATGTTTAGTAGTCGAATGTCTTTTTAATTTACTAGGAACCAGGGTTTCGTTCGAATGTTTATCACTGCACACAACACATAATGAGTGAGGACAAACTTTCCCTCCAGACCAAGAAAATCCTATACTTAAATAGCTGCCCATGAACTGTCTACAAACTTTAGATTTAGAAATCTTACTCGATGTTGGCGTGACCTCGTCCAAACTGATGTTTTCATTAGGCCTACTGCAAATACTAGCCCTGCTAGTTACTATTTTCTTTGACACGTTTTCTTGTAATAAATCTGTCCATTTCAGTTAGGGTATGTACTTTTAATAACGTTTTAAACGGCAAATCGAATGTACTAAATATTTTACAGTTTTACAAATAAACCACAAGCAAGGAACAACACGCTGATCACTGTGTTAATTATAAAATGAAACAACATGAAATGTACTCGTATACGCATGCTCAAATTCTCAATTTCCTCCACCGTCCCGCTTTTTCTGATACGAAATTTAATTAGGTCAAAGTGGAAGTACTGTACTATGCTTCGTCCATGACCTTTGAACGTTGTTTGTGCGCCTTTTGCGTTTTTGTAATAACACGAAATTTTGAAGTATTTTTGTTCAAAGCTGTTAATAGCTCCAATTATTATTGAATGAATTCAAGCTGTAAGATCAGTTTTATATTACATGATCACTAAAAATATACTTCATGTAGTAAATTTACACAATTTTTGCGGCACACTTTGATGGGCGTAGCGGCACACCAGTGCGCCGCGGCACATCGCTTGAGAAACACTGGTGTAGATAGTTACATAGAACTAATGTCTTCGAACATGTTGTTTGCGGATAGTTTACTTTGAACTAATGTCTTTAGGCATGTTATGTGTATAGATGGTTACGCTGAACTAATCTCTTTGAACATGTTATGTTTGTAGATTAGTTACGTAGAACTAATGTCTTTGAACATGTTATGTTTGTAGATTAGTTACGTAGAACTAATGTCTTTGAACATGTTATCTTTGTAGATTAGTTTCATAGAACTCATGTCTTTTGGTATGTTATTTGTGTAGAAATCTGTACTAATCTCTTTGAACATGTTATGTTTTTAAATTAGTTACGTAGAACTAATCTCTTTAAACATGTTATGTTTTTAGATTAGTTACATAGAACTAATGTCTTTGAATATGTTATGTTGTTAGATTAGTTACGTAGGACTAATGTCTTTGAACATGTTATGTTGTTAGATTAGTTACGTAGAACTAATGTCTTTTGGCATGTTATTTGTGTAGATAGTTACATTTAACTAATATCTGATCATGTTGTACTTGTAGAATAACATAGAAGTGATGTATATTTTCATATTATTCCTAATAGACGGTTACTGAGAGCTAACAAATTTCGTCTTGTTATTGTGTTAGGTTGCTGCTGTGGCGTTGATTTTATCGCAGTTTTGTTGCAGGCAGGCAAGCCCACATAAGCCTGCTTTTGCTGGTATGCCCCCTGTTTTCTGTCTGCCCCCTGTTTTCTGTCTGCCCACCTCTCCCCCTCAATTTATCTGTCGGCCTATTTGTGTGTGCATGTGTGTATGAATATATGCGGCGTGCAAATTTTGCTTTATTAGTGTAAAAAGATCCCGTTACATGCCCATTGAGGCATATTGGGAATATGGTGTTAGGTCCACATTGTCTTGACCATCGGCACACTAGGGGTGATGTGGTCAGCATCACGCCGGCCGCCTTAACCCTCCCAGAGTTGTTCTGGTACCCAATATATGAGACTGGGTCGACCCCGGAGCAGTTTGCGGTCTAAAAAAAATCCCACCTCAACTGGGGATCGAACCACGGACCACCGAGCTAGGAAGCCAGTGCACTAACCACTGCACTACCCATTTATTAGTGTCAAGAAAAGTATTTTGTTTTGGTTTTTTTTTTCTCCAGAATATTTTGGCGCAGTAATGTTTGGAGGTTATAATTTTTTCTTTTAATGTAGCCTTTAAGATCAGTTTGTAAATAATACATCATCATCATTATCATCATCAATCATCATCAATCATAATCATCAATCATAATCATCATCAATCATCATTCATCAATAATCATCATTCATCAATAATCATCATCAGTCATCATCGTCATTAATCATCATCAATCATCACTCTTCGGCACCCCAAGGAGCATGTCTTCAACAAACATATACCAAGTCTTTCTGTCCCATGCCATCTGCTCAAGGTCTGTCCATATCTCCTTCATCCCCCCTTCATGTCTGTCACCAGTTCTCTTCTCCATGTTGTCTTTGCTCTGCCTGTCTTACCCTGGGATTCCAGAACAAAGACTGCCTTGTTATTCTGTCAACAGATTTCCTACGTTTTTCCACAACCTTCTGTCCGTCAGTGCTGTTTATGAGTTCTGTTGTTGACTTCTTTCCATACCACGAAGTCACTGTCCAGCATTTTCTCTCTTTGTAGTCCTTTATCTCACTTTTCCATCAGTCTTTCAATATACGCCAGCTTTCTTCTTGCCATGACAAACGCAAAGAAAATGGATTGCTTCCTTGAAATGTAAGTAATAAGCTTCCTGTGCGCATGACATTCTCATTTCTCGTTTTTAGTTGTCTGTGATATTTTAACATGTTTCTGTCAAACTACATCTCTTGCCCTCCGAGGATTTTCATAGTTGTTTACCATTTGTCCATGATTCACTTCCGTATGTCCGGATTGGCTCTATATAACACTGACGAATTCAATTTCTTACTTCCCTTGACAAATATCTGTTGCATAAAATACTTTTTTAAAAATTGTAATGAGCGCTGGGATTTTCTGCTCTTCACCTCTGAGATACTTCTTCCATCTGATGTTATGATCACGCCTATGAACTTTGAACCTGGTGACTTGTTGAACTGTCTCATGTACTTTGATGGTGCATTTTGGAGAAGTAATTGTATTCATTACATATGTCGTATTAGCTATTTCGTCAACTACAGTAGAACTCCATTTATCCGAACCCCATGGGACCGAGCATCGTTCGGATAATCAAATGTTCGGATAATTGGATTACATGATGTATCGAGTACATGTACACATATTTCTAAAAATAATTAACAATCACAAGGAAAATACACTATAAAACATATTTACTTGTACTGTAATAATAATACCCACACTGTATTAGATCACTGTATCACCAAAATCTTTCATTACACTGCAGTGCATGTACTACTTGTATTAATTATTTTTTTTAAGAAAGAGAAATGTTTTCAACATAACATTACAAACGATTCAAAACCAGGCGCAACTTACGTATACATGTACTTGCACAGATGTAGCCCAGTATTTAAAATAATGAGGAATCCTCTTTTGCACCAAACTGGATAGTCTCCTTTTGGCTGCTAAGTCCCGCATTCTCTTCAACAGCAGAAGCTGTGTAGGACAGCTGTCATCTTCTTGCTCGTACCAAGCCATCGCTGTTTCTAGTGCTATAAAGGCCTCTTCAGGACTTGGTCGACGTTTTGGGTTTTCTTCATAATCTACAAGTACATCATGTACTTCTGAGGAGTCTTCATCATCGGTCACTACATGTATTTGGTTTTCTTCTTGCACAAAAGACAAAATTTCTTCGTCATTCAAAAAACTGAAAACCAGAATCATTATCATCTTCTAGCCACATGTGTGCATCATCTTTGTCACAGTCCGAAAATCCGGGCATTGCTTGAAACAGTTCCACAACTTCATTTATACAATCATCATTTGTGTCCACTGCAGTAGTTCATTTCCTCCTTTTTTCCCAAGCAATCTATTCCAAGCCTTGTTGAGATTATCTTGTGACAGGGTGGTCCAAGCATCAGCTTACATATAGCAGCAGTCTTTGAGATTAAGCTTTTTTTGAAAACACCACCACACTTTCTTCATCTTCAGCCAACAATAAACGACGCAGGACTTCCTTCTTGTACATCTTTTTAAGCTTTGCTATAACACCCTGATCCATTGGTTGAATCAGTGCTGTTACATTGGAAGGCAGAAAAATTACTTTAAAATTTGCATCAACTGCATTATATGTATCCGTCTCTGGATGAGATTGTGCATTGTCCAGTAGAAGAATTACTTTTCCAGTTTTCTTTTCTTGTTCTTTCAACCTCTTCACATTTGGGATGAACTGATTTGTATACCAATCAAGAAATATTTCACTATTCGTCCAAGCACTCTTCTGTGCTTTGTAGCACAATGGGAGACATGTCACATTCTTTAAACAACGTGTTTTTTTGGCTTTGCCGATCATTAGCACCGGTAAACGATGACTTCCACTGGCATTCGCGGCTACCAAAATTGTTACTCTCTCTTTGCACTTTTTTAAACCCAGGGGCAGCTGCTTCGCGCTGAGATGCAAGTGATTTTTGAGGCAATGATTTCCAGTATAAGCCAGTCTCATCGGCATTATACACATCATCGAGTAAATAACCTTCTTCTTCCAAAAAAAGCCAAGAATGTTTCTTTAAAATTTTCAGCGGCAGTTGCATCGCTAGATGAAGATTCCCCTTGAATCTCCAATTCTCGTATGCCATGACGAGATTTAAAGTTTCTTAATCATCCCTGGCTAGCCTTAAAGTCAGGAGGACCGTCAAGTTGACTGTTGAACTGAAGTGCCTTTTCACACAATTGAGAGCTAGAGATAGGTTCCCCTTTGCTTCTTCTTTGCACAAACCATATATACAAAGCCTCTTCCAATTTCAAATCTTTCGCATTTCTCATGGTTTTATGTTTCTTCGACCCATTTTCACTATCCAATTTCGATGCAAAACTCATAATTTTATCCTTGTTACATTTGATGTCAGAGACGGTAGCTTTCCCAACATTGAAAATCCTCGCAAATGAAGACACAGTTTCACCTTTTCCTAGTCTCTTGATAATTTCTGTTTTCGTTTCAATTGACAAAACATTGCGGTTCCTTTTATATGCTTTAGGCTTACTGGAAGATGCCAGGTCGCACAGAGAAATACGTGTACACCAAAATTATTCTGCTGTAGTAGCAGACACAATTATTTTAAGTTGAACTGTCTGTTTAGCCAGTGTTCTACCTAGAACGCACACGTACACTGGATTGGTAAACCAGATATTAACGGACTTTATGATCTAACTGACTTCATGTACGTAAGCGACCGTCCATTAGCCCATCTCATTGTCTACAAATTGTTCGCACACATTTGAAGCTTGCCGCATCAAAAGATTCAGAACTGTAGTCTAACGTGACTGGTGGCGACTGATTTTTTTTCTTTCTGGAAAAAGTGTTCGGATAATTGGATGTTCGGATAATTGGGGTTCGGATAAATGGAGTTCTACTGTATGTCGACTACTGAAATTTGCATATTTTAACACTCGAGTCCACGATCTTTGACTAATTGACAAAAGGTGGCTTGTTGTACCACGCGCTGTTGTGTTCGGTGTGTTATCTCTTGAGAACGTCTTGTCAGCCGCTATCAGGGTGAAGTTAGTGCTGTCGAATCTTAAACACACACACAAAGTGTAACTAGAAACACCATGAGACACTGAACTTGCTGACAGCGCATTATTATTTTTTTTCTTTTTCTATTTATCTGAATGTTTGTCGTCGTTTTCTTTTGTCCGTACCTGTCGTGAAAACGAGTTGTGTAAACCCACTTCTTAGTTAAATCCCTATGTCGATCGCCCAACCAATCAACGCGCAACGTTCACCAGTCTCTGAGACAGAATAAATTACAAGAAGTTACGCCAGGAAAAAAAAACTTAAGCCCTGTTTTTTTCGGATGTGGGTCGCGGCCATCTTGTTCACGCAAGATGGCGGAAGAAAACTGAATAAAATTAGGCTGTACGAGCATAAGACGAAACCGCAGGCAACCAATCAGCTTGCTCCGCCAGGAACCAACCAAACGCTTTCCTTTACCAGTAGAAGTTACTGTACCTGCCTATATAATCGGGCGAGATTTGATGCTAAAACACGCCGGACTTTTGACAACGCACCAGTCATCACGGGAAGACAGCACTATACTAAAACGAGCGTCCTTTTCAGGGCGAACACAGCCGTCGGAATTCACTAAAATGGGTCGTACCAAGCGAAAAAGAGGAAAGTGTATAGAAGCCCTCAAACACTTGTCAGCAGCATCAAACAAGAACCTGCAAAAAACAAACAGAGTCAACCAGATAGCACGATTACTCCAACTACCAGCGTCGTGGCCGGTCCCTCTCAGAAGCCAGAAGCAAACGGTTCTGACCTAGATGATGAAGACACAGAACGTAAAGAAATATTGAGAGCGTTACAACAGCTGGAGCAGACGACGGAAAGAATAGAGAAAAGAAAACAGGAACTTAGATCCAAGCTGCCACCACCATACGTACCCGACTCGTCAGCAGAAACCCGGTCTACCACAGAGAAGCTACACCAGACAACGATGACACCACCACACGATGCCGAGATGACAGCAGACCCACCTGGAAGCACTATGAAAGAAGCGATAGAGACAGCTCCTCAACACAGACAGGTACAAGAGGAAGATATCGCAGAGACCATTATAGATGCACTTCGAAGAATTGAAGACGGAGACGAGTCCCTTCGGCTCGCTCTTCAAGAAGCGATAGTAGAAGTAGCCCCAGGCGTGCTGGACATCGAAACCGCTGAGCAGCAAGCTACCATTCCAAGTCCTGAGGAAACAACAGCTGACAACTCAAGGGCTCAGATGCTGGATATGACACCTTGTGGCAAAGAACAGGAACAGGATTCGAGCCAAGCCTGTAAAGGGAAACAAAGACCAAACAATAAAAAGAAAAACAACTCAGAAACGATACAGGAGAGGATCGTAAAGATCACCCAGACGTCAGGAAGTCAGGCCTCACTCAGGGCCCTACCCGACAACAAAGTGATCAACATCCTCGAGGTGATAACTGGAAGGAGAGGTATCGCCAAAGTAGGCAGGCACGAAAAGGGTGTCCTGCTTTCGCTCAACAACACAGACAAAACAACCTCGCTGATGATCGAACTGGAATCCGGTTCAAAAGAAGTCCAGTTGCCCCACCAAATAAAAGTGGTGGTGGAAAAGTACAAGACAACAAAGAAGTTGGTCATCAGAGGGGGGGGGGGATACCAGATGTTCCGAAGCCGAGGTCCACAGACGCCTTCAGGCTGAAAACGCAAATCTTAAAATCACGCAGGTCGAAAGGCTAAAAACCTGGGCCAAGAAAGATACCAATCTGATGATAGTAACGGTTGAAGGATCGACAAGACCCGAGAGACTGACGTTACAAAAAACATCAAAAAAGACAGAAGCCTATATCCCTCCGGTGATGCAGTGCTCAAACTGCCAGCAGTTTTCACACACAAAGAAAACATGCAGGAGAGACGCAGTCTGCCGATATTACGCGGGAAACCACCAATATGGCGACTGCCCCAGGGCGAAGGAGGACCACAACTACAAAACAACTAACGCAAACCGCACCTGTGCAAACTGCCTCGGAAACCACGGGGCTAGGTACCGAGGCTGCCCGATGTTCCAAGAAACAAAGAGCATCTTGAAAGAGGCCGTGTCAAAAAACATTCCCTTCAGGGAGGCAAAGCACAAAGTGACTGCGGATGTTGCAGAAAAACAGCGCATGATTGATAGACGACAGGTACACAAGCTGACCGCTGAAGTCAAAGAAATGAAACTACAGATCGAAAACAAAAGCAAGCAGGCTCCCGAAGAACCAACCGACAACAGTGAAGACGTAATAGACCTACAGAACGTCAGAGATATGATGGAAGAAATGAAAAGAATGCAGCAGCAGATAGAAGCAGATGTCAAGAAGCTGAAGGAGCTGAAAGAAGAAAATGCAGAAAGACTCAAAAGAATCGAGACAGAACGAAGAACCATTAAGGACATTACACCAAACAACACGCGAGAAACTAACACGAACAACCAAACAGAAGAAGAAATCATCCAGGAAACTTTAGAAAGACTACTCCCAGCAATCATAGAAAAAGCTCTATTACAGATACAGGAAAAGAAGAAGACACACGAAGCAGAAACGAGGAGGACAAAAACTCACAAAACTTAACAAGCCAGATAGGGAGGCAGCAAATGAACACCATGGACACGCCACGACACCACGAACGGACAAGAGCAAGGAGGTATCCTGACAGGCAGCTAGTGGTCCTTTTTAGGACCAGTCCTTTTCAGGACTAACAACAGGCTAGCACCGAAGAAAGTAAACACACAATATACCCCAATTATAACCAACTTTCAGGTTGAACAGGGTATTACAGCAACATAGTAGACAAAAACAACAACAACAACCACTGCTAAAACACGCAACACCAGACACGAAGCCAGAGATACCGACCTACTGAAGAGATGAGCTGTCAGCTTTGATTTACAGCTTATCTGAGAGCATTGACCTGCAGCCTGCTTCGCTAAGTCGAGTCAAATTTTGGCCTGTTTAAATCTTGGAGGGTTTTATTCGTGTCATCAAACCTGTGGTCGTATGTCTAGTCAATCCAGCTGCCTGGAACTTCACAGGAGCACAGAGGTTGTACCGGAGATATATCTTTAGTCCCCCTCAGTCTTGGGTGGGCTAACGAAACGATCAACAGCGGGTGTTTTGTGTCAACCAAACCAAGAAGGACAGAACTTGTAAGAGATGAGTACACATTAGTACCATTTCTGTCGGCATTGTGAGCAAAAGCTAGTGTCAGTGACGAGAAAGTGAATTAGCGTAGCAAGAGACAATAATAAGATTATAGCTGATAAATTATACGTAATTAACAGCACAGCTGATACATGTACTATAATTGAATAACAGCACAGCTGATATAATTTTTGTTCCTATATTTGGAAAACTTGTTGTAATATATTTATATATCTATATAAATATTTGTAAATCATATGTAAACTTACAAATCCATTACATTTCATTTTTCAACATTCATCCTTCAGCACAAGAGTAGATAGTGTATATACTAAATAAATAATAAGGAAATTGTATTTGAAGACTTGTCAATTTTATCATTGTTAAGTAAAATCTGTTTCCTTGTCTTACTATCACAGTTAGTTACACAGCGGAGGTGGCAAGTTATGCCGGTCTCCTCACTACTAATTTTTCAAGATCAGATCATTCACAGCCATAACTAATTTGTGATACCAGTAGTTCTCTCAGACACTGGGACTTCACCATTTTCTGCAGAAATTATATTTCTGTAATTGTCAGTACTATACTGAAATGCCAAATAAATACCTCACGCCACACTGGGGGCTCGTTCTTGGAATATTTCTATATATCTTGAGCCATACTTAGTCTATTCATCTATCTACACTCTGTCTTGTGCCACCCATAGAGAACATAAGAAACAAATTTTTGAAAAAATTTCTATAATAGGATTTTTTATTATTTTCTTAGGAGGAGTACCATTTAGTACTCAGTAAATAGTTGATGCTCACAAAGTTGCACGGAAATTATTTTGTTCATTTAAATTAAGTTTATTACAATAATTTGGTTATATTAAATTTACATATCCTCTGTAAGTAATGTCATGGCCGATCTAGTGAAGTTCAGGACTGCGATCATGCAGATGGGTAAGGAATTAAATATGACAGGTGATGCTCTTACTCAGTATGTCACAACAGAAGTGGACAAACACATGGATAGGGAAGAAAGAAAGTTGCAATTAGAGACGGAAGCAAAGAAATTAGAGGCTGACAGAGAAGCAAAGAAATTAGAGGCCGAAGAAAGGCGGTTGCAAGCAGAAGCTGAAAGAGAAGCCAAAAGACTGGAAGCTGAGAGAGAAGACAAAAGACTGGAAGCTGAGAGAGAAGACAAAAGACTGGAAGCTGAAAGAGAAGACAAAAGACTGGAAGCTGAGAGAGAAGACAAAAGACTGGATGCTGAGAGAGAAACTAAAAGGTTAGAAGCTGAGGAAAGGAAATTACAAGCAGAGAGAGACCATCAGTTGAGATTAAAAGAGCTTGAAATTCAGGCAACTACTGGCAATAATGGTGGTAGCTCACCTCACTCTGAGAGTAGCTCCATCCAGAGCACCTCAAGTGGGGCCATGAATTTTCATCTAGACCCATTTATTGAGAAAGAAGACGCCATTGAGTCGTACCTGGATAGATACGAAAGACTTGCCATTACCTATGGCTTAGTGAAAGAAAAGTGGAGTCTTAAACTATCTCAGGGATTGAGAGGTATGGCCTACGATGTATATTTGAAGCTCTCAAGAGATGACCAGGAGGATTATGAAGTCCTGAAGCAGGCACTGCTTGTGAGATATGAAAAGAACTCAGAATCATATAGAAAGAAATTCCGAACAGCTAAACTTCTTCCAGGAGAAAACTATCACCAATTCTCTGCTAGATTGGAAACCTATTTGGAAAAATGGAGTAGTTTAGGAAAGTGTCAGGATCTGAAAGAAATGATAATGATGGAGCAAGTGAAAGAGTCCATGCCTCAAGAAATGAGGAAGTTTATCATGGAACAAGGAGCAGAGAGATTGGAAGATATTGTAACTGTTGCTGAGAGATATCAAGCAGCTCAGGCAAAATTATTAGAAAATAAGAAGCAGGGTGAAAACTTCAAATCCTCACAAAACTATTCCAAATATGAACAAAAGGACCATACTACAAGGAACAAACAAAGATTTGACCAAAAGGACAAAAACCCTCTAAGATCGGATAAGACACCTTACCGGAAGGAAGGAAAGTGGTGTAAAACTTGTCTAATGAGTAACCACAATACTGCGGACTGCAGAAGGAAGAATCCCCCTCATCATGCTGCATGTCTTACAACAGGGAATCAGGGAAGGAAGGAAATGGCAGTAAGTCAGAAAGACTTCCATCATCCCCCTGTCTGTGAGGAAGTGACCGTGAATGGCACTCAAGTACTGTGTTTATATGACACAGGATTGGACTTTGATTCAGTTGTGTGCTCTTCTCTAGTGAGTCCTGACCAGATAACCACAGAAACAGTGGAAATCAGAGGACCGATCAAGGGAGCAAGAACCATGACACTACACATAGCTCGAATCAACAAAATATCTCGCTATGTGGAAGGAGAAATCAAAGCAGCAGTGATGGACGACCCTATTTACCCTTTGATTTTGGGGTGTAGGTATGTTTTCCTTGGAGAACCTATAAAACCTGTAGTTATGGCAACAGTCCAAACCAGGGAAAGCTCCAGGAAAATGGAGGAGAATCCTATCAATACTCATCCAGAAGAGATGAAAAAGGCTCAAGCAGCAGATAGCACATTGAAGCCTTGTTTTGGCAAATTGCCTAAAGCACATAACCCTCCAGAGAAAGGAGACTTGTATATGAAGAATGGCCTACTATACAGAAAAGCTGGAACAGGACCTAAAGGGCATGGACAGCTTGTAGTGCCAAAATCCTACAGGGAGAAGGTTATGACGCTAGGACATGCTATACCCTTCAGTGGACATATGGGAATAGAGGCCACTGGACAAAGGATAGCCTGTCACTACTTTTGGCCAGGAATTACAGAGGACATAAAAAGATATGTAAGATCCTGTCCAGAATGCCAAAGAGTAGCTCCTAAGCATAGGACTGCACCAGCAACACTGGGAGAAATGCCTATTATGGGAACCCCTTTTGAACGTGTTGCAGTAGATATTGTTGGACCCCTCTCTAGGACCAAGAAGAGAAATGCTTACATCTTAACCTTGGTTGATACTTGCTCTATGTGGGGAGAAGCAGTGGCCATGTCAGCTATAGATTCAAAGCACGTGGCAGAGGCCCTGTTGACAATATTTGCCCGATTAGGTTTCCCGCATCAGATATTGACTGACAATGGGTCTCAGTTTAAGGGAAAGCTAACACAAGAAGTATTCAGGATATTTCAAGCCATGCACTATCATTGTAGTCCCTACCATGCCCAAGGGAACGGTCAAGTAGAGCGGTTCAATGGTACGCTAATTTCAATCCTTAGAAAGCTGGCGAGTGAAAAACCTGATACTTGGGATACATACTTACCCGCTGCATTATTTGCATATAGGGAAGTACCCCACCATTCAACTGGATTGGCTCCAGCTACATTGTTGTTTGGAAGACCAATCAAAGGTCCACTGGAAGCATTGCTGCGGACATGGACTGATGAAAAAGCAGAGGAAACAGTGACTTCCTCATACCAGTATGTCAACGAGTTGACATCTCGATTGAAAGCAGGTTGGAAACTGGCCAATGATAATTTAAGACAGGCCAGGAGGAAGTATGCTGCGTACTACAACAAAAAAGCAAAGGATAGGGAACTGGAGGTGGGTGAAAAGGTGTTATTACTGATGCCGAGCAGCAATAATAAATTGCAGATTGGATGGCAGGGACCCTATGTCATACTGGAAAAACTTTCCAGGACAAATTATAAGATTGACAAGAAAGGAAAGGAGAAGGTATATCATGTCAATCTTCTTAAAAAATACTATGACAAGGAATCATCAGAAGTTGCACATATCATGACCCTAGCCATTGCAACAGAAATGCACGGTGAACCACTTCACTCTATGGAGTATCCACTCACAACTACAGAGGATTATGTTCAAGTAAATATTAGTGAACATTTAACTCCAGAGCAGAACGAAGAAGAGGGTTCAGAAAGTGTTGGAAACCCATGCTGAACATGAAGTGTTAAAGACGACCTACCCCTGGTAACCCTCAGTATGACAAATGAAGAGTCCCTGGCCCCAATGATACGGGTACACTAAGCTTCCCGCCCTACGCACTAACCTGATTGCGGCTCTTAAGAAACAAAGCGGTACTAAGGGAGGAAGTTTTGATATAATCTGTGAAGTCTGCCCCGGAACCAATTATCTCGAAGTCAGATCTCCCTATAGTTCACCCAAGTGTGACTTTGTCTATTGAGAACACTCGTGTGCATCCACACGACTCACCCATTTGTGATAGTGGGTGAAATCGAGCAATCCTCCCCACCCCCCTCTAGTGTGATGTACCCATGGTGTGAATCAACAGGTTATGTACTTGACATACCGGGGAGGCTTCAATCATCGCACGTGCGATCACAGATAATCTCAGGTTCCGACCATTAACTGACACCCTTACAAACCTGCGTATCCTTACTATTGCACTCACTGAGTAAAGGATCGACGGTATTCTATTCGTAGTCATTGTCGTACCTAGATACAATAAGAAAAGGGATTATTACATAATTTAATAAAAGTCCGATGATCTCCAGAAAGTCACCAGTTAGGATAGGGAAAAAAATGCTTTGAATTTAGTAACATCAGGACGGAACTCAATACGAGGTTCCCATGTATCTACCCTTTGGGCTGTAAACAAATGCTCAAGTTCGTATCCCTCAAGTGAAAATGATGACGTGCGAAAATTTTGAGACCGAACATCTACCAAATGTGACATCCCCACATAATCACATTACAATTATTGGATACGACAATTCTTGTTGCTACTAACACATCTTCCCAATGAAGTGCATATTTAGTAGCGCACCTCCATGTTTTTTTGATCCCAGACATGTAGACTGAGAGCTCACCCTGGATTGACATCCTACTGGCAAGTCCCAACGATAGTCAAATGACTATATCACATTTTCGTCCCGGAGTTGGAATTCTATAGCCTCTACCCACTATTTCTACAGGGTCGTACTTGGTCACTGCATGTACACCAAACGAGACATACTGGTGAAGAAATGGATATAGTGACGTTTAAAGCAAGGCACCCCCAGACCTCAAGTGACGGAAAGACAAGCATGTGAGATCAGTCGTTTTGTCATATTGCTTGAGGTTCTAATCTAGGAAGAGTAAATACCTTTCTACAGGGTCGTTATGGTCCACTCTCTGTGTGCACCAATTAACTAACTTTTTACGGAAATGAAAGGTGCAGAGCCTGCATTAAAAATCCACATCCCGAATGGCTGATCTCGTCAGATGGCCAATAACGCTTACCATACTGCAGAGGTACAACACCGACAACATAGAACTTCACCAGACAAAACAATTCACTTATGACCCTACCATCCCAAATATCACACAGGAGCCCTGTGATTTTAAGGAACGGAGAGCTTCAACGCTCTAGCACATATAGGTATTGGTTGTGCAACTCTTTGGCAAGAATCAAAAAGCCCAGCAGGAGGAGGATCCCCTCTTTAGGTAACTCGCCCACTCCAGTCGCCTGCCGCCCCACCTGAGCCAGTACCAGGATGTCAGTAGGACATGCGTCCCGCAAAGAAATGCAGGCTGAGTTAGGTTGAACTACTGGGGACTCCATAGGAGAATTGTAAAATAGTGTTGGATCCTTCCGCACTCAGACTTATTTGGTCCTATCCGCCCAACATTTTCAGTCCTTACCTGTATGGGCTTCCCAAAACCTTTCACTTATTGTCCAAAGCAGATCATCAGCCTTTATTAAACCAGCATTCTTGGCTCCGAATTTCTCCAAAAGTCCGCAAATCTCCCCGAGGATAAATTCTACAACGAAAAAGTTACCTAAGGGTGCTGCTTCTTCTGGTGCACTTATTCCTTTCAATCTCGTTGAATTACCAACGACCAGGGAGAGGCACACGGAGGTCCTCCAACCATGTACGGGCTATAGATGATTTTTTTTTAACTTCACTAACCCTATTACTCTGGCCAGGACTAGCATTACGCCAAAATAAACCTTAACTTACTACCCAAGTCTAACAGTTCTCACGAACAGCATAAGTACATGACACCCGGGCGTCAGATAGGAAAGGTCCGGGGGCGTCATTGGGCACAAAGTTAGTCGTGACAGGAAAACGAGTAATGTGTTAGAGACGACTTGCACTGTTTGTACAACCCACTTCTTAGTTAATTCCCTTTGTCCCGATCTCGTATCGACCTGACCCACACCAAACCTTGAATGTACACGCGCAAAGTCCTCACCAGTCTTCTGACCTCGATCAGCGAAAATATATTACCCAAGTAGTTACGCTTCAGGTGTCTAAAAAAAAAAAAAACTGTAAGTCCCCTGGTTTTTTTTCGGATCGTGGGTAAGTACGCAGGCGGCTTCGCAGGCCTTCTTGTTCAACGCAAGGTGATGGGGAGGTAATACCCCCAAAAACTCTTATCACACTTAATCTAGGGCTCTGTACTTCCAGCAATCTCTCCCGAACACAGCATTCGTGGCAACCCAATCAGCTTGCTTTCTGCCATGACACTAATGCGCCAACACAAACGCTTTCAACCTTTACAGTAGAATGTTACGGGTACCCCTGCCTTATACTGAATCGGGCGAGATTTGATGCTACCCCCCCCCTCGCCCCCCCTCTAAAACCAGGACACGACCGATCAATGATGACCCCACGTCCGCCTAATTGAAAAGAGATGAGCATGATCAGCTATTGACCTTATTCCGACTTACCTGAGTGCATTGACCTGCGATTTGCCTGCGCTTCGCACTTCGTCGAGGCGTGTCAAAATTCTGTACCTGTTTAATCCTTGGTGGGTTTTACCGACGTGTCATCACAAGGAACCTGTGGGTCGTATTTGTCCACCCAATCAAGCTGCACTGGAACTTACAGCCAGGAAGCCTAACCAAGACGAAAGTTGTACCGGAGATATATCTCCTAGTACCCTCAGTCTTGGGGGGACTAACGAAAATGAATAATAACACAGGGCTGGTCCACGTTGTTGCGAGTTTTTTAACAGCGGGTTTTGTTTTGTGCTCGAACCTAGGACACTAGAATGGACAGAACTTGTGGTTATAGTAGATGAGTACAGCTTTTTAGTACCATTTTCTGTCACGCATTGGGACGCAAAAGGCTTGTTGTGCAGTGTAACGACCCAGCTAAAGACAGTGAATAGACGTAGGCAAGCAGACATCATTATGAAGATTATAGTGATTAAAATTATAGCGTATTATTAACAGCACTGCTCGACAAGCCCATGCATCGCATACTTGTACTATAGAGTCGATAACAGACACAGACCTGATTTTAAATCTTTTGTTTACCTATTTTATTTCGAAAAAAATCAAACTGGTTGTTAATATCCATTATTTTATCTATGCCATGGAACATTTTAATTACGTGTAATATCATAGCAGGTTGTAACTGGGAGTGACAAATCCATTACATTCACTTTTTTCAGTACATTGTCTAACCTGGTCAGCTACACAGAGGTAGGTTAGCTCCCATTTACGTCGGGATAAATTAGGGTATACCGCCGCACCCCCCCGATTGTTATTTGACCAATAAGACTTGCGCAATTCTTACCGGCCGAAATTGATTACTCTAGAATTAAGTAAAATCTGTTTCGGCAGTTGTCTTATAGATCAAAAGCTAATGTTAGTTACGACAGCGGAACGTAATTAAGCGAAGCAAGTTTGGGCAAAAGTAAGATTAAGAGTCGGGTAAATCTAATGCTTATTACCTACCCCTTTCGCCCAGCAGTGCGAGTCCCATTCACCAGCCCCGTACTCGCCAACCTACCGCGCATCCCTTGTGATCACACAAAAAGTAGTTTCTCTCAGACTCCTGGTGACGAACTTCTCACCATTTTCTGCAGAGGAAATTCTATGTTCTGTTTTTTGTTCAGATCACCCACTATACTATATCTCCACCCACAGACCCCAATTTATAAAAAAACCTCACGCCACAGTAACCCAGAAAAAATTTTCATACCCAATGTTTCATTTTCCAAAGCCACACTCTACTGTTACGCAACCCTTCTTACTAGTATAGTGAGGCAAGGTAGCACTCGTTAACACATGCTCCACTCGTCAGTAGACGGAGTGACAAGTAGTGCCCAGACCCAATTACCCACATACTAAGTGGGCATGACCCACCCATCAATAAACTTCTTGCTGCCGAACCACTTAACCTAAACTCTAACGCGATAAGAGTACGAGCTCGTACAATGTACTACTGTTGGGTATTGTGGACCCATGACCCTTACAATTACAAAACTAGGTTTACGACACGGGTAAACGTGCTCGGCTCTGTAGAAGCAAGCGCTCTAGGCGCTTCTTCCAAAATATTCAGTCCCCTACGAAAACGAGTAGTGTCGATATTTGTACATCATCAGTTGTTCATGAGAGAGGCAGAAAGCTTGAAGAGACTGGTCCCCGCTGGAGGAATTTATTGTATAGCCATAAGTCAGTACATGACCAAATACATGTGTAGTGTATATTTTACATCCATCGTGTTCATGAGAGAACGGCAGAAGAGATGTCGCTGGAGGAATATAGTAAGCAAGTACTGCCAAAACTGAAATGAAGAAACCAGAAAACTTGAGCACGCGTGGACAGGCCTGAGATTTTCCAGAAGAGAGAGTCAAAAGTGACAGGGAGGCAGAAGTAGGGCATTGTGCTGAAGAAAAGTTGATTGGCTCTCATTATATGAAGTCAGTCTTACACACGCACACATAATCATACCCACGCCTGCACAAACACACACATACTAGATAGGGGAGCATCCGAGTGGTTAGAGAGCTTGCTTCTCACGGCAGAGGTACATGGTTCCGTGTTCGGAATCGATAGGATACACATTGAGTAAACGTGTTGATAGCATTACAAGGTAGCCATTGTTCTGGAATCCCCAGAATAAAAGAGGCAGCGGTAGACCACACACACACGCACGCATATATATATATATGGAAAAGAGAACTGGAGACGGAAACGGAAATGATGAGGAAGCCATAGAAAGAAGTTGAGCTGATGGCACGGGACAGGAAGACTTGCCTTGTGTTTCTAAAAGGCCTTTTCTCATTGGACAGCCAATGGCTGTTGATTGAAATATTCCATGTAAAGACTGAATGTTGGTTAAGAGAGAGGTTGAAAAAAAAAAAAGGACAAGGGAAGGTGGTGTTAAGAGTGCAAATGTAGATATCATGCTCTTCTCGAACACCATAGAGGGAACTTACAGCTGTGCTTGCGAAGGCCTGGTTGACGATGAACATTTGAGGACTAACTGGAGATAAGGGGACGCTGACAGTTTCCATCTGAGGACTAACTTAGTAAGGAACACCGACTGTGTCTGTTTGGTGGCAGATGAATCTACCGGTCTTTGCCCTCTGGGTTCTATCTGTCATCTGATGATGGAATGTGGCCCAAACATGTTCTCGTTTTTGGTTTATTACCGAGTCCCATAACACCTGGATCTCTGACATGTGTGATTCATTAATTCATGTCCTCAGCCGTCCAGCCACTTTATGTTTTATATATGTTAACCATCTGTAATTTGCTGTTAGCGTCTGGTTAAAAACAAAAAAAGAAGAAAAAGCCAAGAGTGACATCACACTTGCCTGATGGGGGAACTCTGATGATCAGATTTCTTCCTGTTTGTATCTGTCTTGTTCAGTTTACCTGATAAGTGAAGGGCGTAATGAAAACTGGAAATGTTAAACAAAAAATATAGCAAAATCTTTTTTGGCTTTCCAAGGCACACTTACAGTTCTTCTGTAGAACCACGTATCTGTTTTCACCAGGGATCGTTTTGTTTGTTTATTGACGGTTGTTTGTGATTCACTTACACGTGTAAAGCCATTTTTGTGTATAACACTGAAGAACTGTCTTCCTTCATTCCATTTTGACAAAGATTTATTTTTGGGAGTACAATTTTTTTGCTAGTTCTATTGGTCTGGTCTTCATTTCTGATGTGCCTTGTATTATACGTGTTCCCAGGTAATGAAATCAGTGGATTTTTTTTTTCAGGAGTTACCAACAGAATTGATATAACGGAAGGACACACATTGAGGAAACCAGTTTACGGCATTACAATGATAGTGTTCTGAAATCCCTATGGCAAGAGAAGTAGAAGGAGGCTGAACAATACATGGTAAAGATTTCAGGAGAATAAAGATGGCAGGGAAAGATCTTGACGGGATGGCACAGGATAGGAAGGCTTGATGTGAACTCTTTCAAGGCCGATGATTCACAGAGAGTTTAAGGGTAATGAGTGAACAAACGTGGAAGTTGGGGAGTCAAATGATCGCCTTACACAGTCGACATGACTTATAAGAAGACACGTAAAATATAGCTATGGAGGAATGAACGACAAGCTGTCATATACTCAAATAATAGATAACCCTACACTGGGAGTGCCCTGAGACTACGGTTTGAGAAACATTGTCAAAATGTCTATACGGTTGCCTTGATGTCATATTGTTACCAGCAGGTCTTTGTGGATTTTGTTTTCATTTCTCCTGCCGGGTGTTTTGTCATATATAAGAACAACAACTCGAGACACGGCATCCACACATTTACGTATTGTTGTCCCCCTTGTATTTTTTATTTAAAAATAAATTAATATAAAACAAAAGTGTTAGACATAGCTACTGGCGGCTTGTCTTGTTGCCGTTAACTTTTGGTATGTGAAATATAGGTGACTTTGGAAAACTTTGACCTGTCTTGTCTGCTATTGTCTGTACCATGTATAAACATGCACTTTTTCGTTTGTGTTTTATTTCCCATTCATTTTTCTAATGTAGTGGAAGGTGTAATTGTACCGTAATGTTTGAGGGAGGATTTACCGAAATAAAAACATAACCAAGTAGTGTTAATATAATTGTTACGGGTCTTTATATTATTATTTATATAGTTGGAGTAAACGTCTTGTTACTCTGGCCAATGTTCAACTAGGGGTAACATTAGTAGACCACGCACACAGCCCTTCAACACGAACTCGTAAATGTCACCACAAAAGCAGTGTGGACAATATACAATACAGTTTATTGTACTGGACGTTGCTCCAAAAGATAATCTTGAAATTCATATATATATATATATATATATATATATATATATATATATATATATATATATATATATATATATATATATATATATATATATATATATATATATATATATAATATATATATATATATATATATATTATGACGTTACATATATCGTCTTCAGTCTAGCTCAGTACCGTCTGTAGCTAGGACACTGTCCTCGACAGATTTACACATTTTAATATATATCAACTCACGTTCTTCATAGAAATCATAATTCCTTTTACAAATATACTGGCATCATCTCACGGAGGTATATGGATGATCCAGTGATGGAATACTTAGGAATATATCAAGAAATACTATAATTCTCAGGAACTCAGAAACACACGTCCACCTTCCACAATGAAACACACAGAAGACCCTAGCAGACGATCGTACACTTTTGGAGATAACCACCGTATCTTCTGCTAACTGGACCTCGAGGTAGTGACGTAACTTCCTGTTACCACGGACTACCGCTAATAAAAAAACATGGATCCTTGTCGAACCATTTAATAACATCGACAGACATGTTATGAATTTTAATCATAACAATAATATTATCTTTCCTTCGAGAACGCACCACTATATAGCAGTTGTTCTTCATCTTCCCAAGCACTGAAAATATTTGCCGTACTGATCGATTATAGTAAATAAATAAATAAAGAATGCACAAAGGTATGTTTCAGGCACTCGTGAAAAATAAAGAAGTAGAAGGCTAGACAACAGAAAAGCAACAGAAGTGATAGGCTTACCGGGAATCCAACCCAGGACCTTCCGAACGACACCACCGCTTAGCCACGGGAGCGAATCGTTACTATCCCCTCTGCCAGCTAGGCACCAAAACGCTGCTGCATCTGGTCGGAGAAGGATAAAGCCGAGAGATTTATTTGAACTGAAGCTTACGTTTCCTTATCTTCTGGTGTCTCCCATTTCTAATATGGAAGGTTTAACTTGTTTCGCCTGGTTGACCATGTTGCTGTGTCGAGTTGGCGTGCTCCTGTCATCCATCCCCAAATATCACCACCGAAATTTATACGGTGGACAACCACGACAAGAAGGGTCGTGTAATGGTATCAACATTATTGTTTCTCTACCGCGTCCGCAATTAATCTGGCCGCTGACACTGGAGAAAACAATAGGACAATCTAATCAATGTCGCGCGACTCAGATTTGATGTACACCGCTTGGTAAACAATTGGTAATTGCGCTGATATTGCCACGTTGCATTTAATTGGCGCCGTGTTGGCTGCGCTGGACCCGCGCTGTTTGGACTGCAGTTGTTTTAAGGGCTTTCTCCCGTCCGTGCTGCATTAACCGGGGGTTAATTTGAAAAGTAGGGTTCAGAAGAGAAGGTTATTTGTGCATGAAGTGTTTGGTTTTATGTTCAGTATCTCGTGCGATTCCTCGTAATTCATTTGCATTTTGATGAAATCACATTGTAGATATTATCTTCTGCCTAGAAATTACCTGACAAGGATCTGTGTACCTGTCTATCAGCATGTATTATTTTAAAAAAATATAAATAAACTTCTCAGTTGATTTTCTTCTACAGGTAGAACACGTATTGTATGGATAGATATAAAGTTTCTCTTTAAGCGATTCTATGAATGTGAATTTGTTCTGTAATGATATCATTGTGGCATTTTTTATTCTTTAATTCAGGTTATACTTATTTATTTCTGATTATATTCGTGTTCAGTTTGAGCCTTTTATTTATGAATATCGATGTATCGTTTAGTTATAACCTTTCTCTTATAAGTTTTTTCAGGAGTATGTATAGCAGTGTTATTTTGATATCCTTATCTTTGTGATTGTTTCTTTCCTGTTTACTCCCCCGTGGGACATGGTGCTGTCACAGTGGCTGGCCCACGTGTAAGGAGCTTGCACCAAAGCATTGTTGTGTTTGTACAGCTGTGCTTTCTATAACAATTTGTTTTAATTGAGGTTGCCAAATATATGCACAGCCTCACAATAGTCGCCTCTTACGACATGCTTGAGGGAACATAGGTCCTGTTCTTTCTTGTCTCTCACAGAGACCCCCCGGGAACATTTAAAACTTTCTTTGAATAATTATCTTTGTCTTAGTCGTTGTCTTTCTGGTTTGTGGCTCCTTGTAGTTTATGGATTAGCCGTAATGTTAATTTTGCGTACTGTAGAAGCGCACGTGTTAAACCTGAGGTTGCGGTTCTATGACAAATAAATCAACAAACGTATGCTACGTTAAGTTGAACATGAAAACTCAAAAGATGTACAACAAATGAGAAACTGTGTAAGGAAACCTGTCTTTGTAAAGTAGAATATCGTATGGAAGATATTCCGGGATACTGTTTTATTTCTTTCTTTTCTTTCTTTCTTTCTTTCTTTTTTATTAATGAAGAAAAAGCCACATAAATAAATAAAAGTACATCTAGTGGTTAGTGCACTGGCTTCCTAGCTCGGTGGTCGATGGTTCGAGCCCCAGTTGAGGTGGAATTCTTTAGACCACAAACGGCTCCGGCGTCGATCCAGCCTCATGAATTGGGTACCAGAGCAACTATCGGAAAGTTAAGGCGGCAGGCATGATGCTGACCACATCACCCCTAGTGTGCCGACGGTCAAGAAAATATGGCCCCAACACCATATTCCCAATATGCCTTAATGGGCGTGTAACGGTATTCCCCCCCCCCCCCTTCCCTCTTTTTTACATCTAAACAACATGTATTTTCTGTTACCACACGCTCCCTTCTAGAAGACTCACTCTATAGCACACCAGGAAAAGTTTCTTTACGTGGTAAGAGAATAACGGTATATGTAGTTTTTATCTCTGCCGGACGAACTGGTTCCTACAATTCTATCGGCAGAGCGGTTCAAACTAAGTGATATTTTACCTAGGTTTAACTTCACTTCAAAGAAAATATCTTGTTACTAACACACTTCACGGATACGGGGAATTTTAGTACGCCGTGTGTTTTCAACGAGAACGCCGAAAAAGTATTCTAATGCCTGAAATTTCGCGATTTTAAATGCCGACAGGAGAGGGCTAATCCGAAATGTCTATAACTTAATAATCCTATCTTTTTTTTTTCCTCCATCACATAGAGATCTATAAAATAACCCAATGTGATCAATGTGTGGATGCGATCAACCGCTTGCAGACACCTGCTTTAAGCCAGCCCTAATTTTCCGCCCAACGTGAACGGATTGCACTTGTTTGCTGCGTAACTTCCAGGCTGGACATATGAGTGACGTTCGCTTTACTATGCGTGAGTTGCGCGCGCATTAAATGATGCTATCATATTCCGCTAGAATGTACCGTTGTTGTCGACATTTCTAAGTATCTTTTTTTTTTTAAATTTTATTTGTTGCTAGATGCACCAGTGAAAACATATCGCCTGTTGCAATGTTATTTCCGGAACCCCTGCTTTCGTTTCCCGGCAGAGATTTATTTTTTAATTTTTCAATTCAGACATCTGTCTTGGGTATTTATAAGATATATATTTTTTGGTTAATTATAGGTATGTAATATGTAATATGTTATATGTTATGAGAAGAAGAAAGATGGAATTTATCATAACAACAGGAAAGATTGAAAGAAATAAAAAAGATAAAGGACGACAAAGAGAGCAGATATTGGTCAATTTAACATCCAAAGTCAACAACAGAATTGATCAATAGTTCTGGAGACCAGAAGTTGTGGAGAGACATGATCAACTACGCCACCAGGCAAGGTACATGAAGAAGACGAATATGAAAGATGGGAGGAAATGGAAAGGAAGAAACTGGGATACAGGAGACGTGGTGCTATTCTCAAGACGTTAGACAGAAATTGCACACAATTCTTTGCTGTTATTTCTGGACGTGTTACTTGCTGCTATATGTATATACAGTTTCTGGACTGGTTGCTTGCTAGTGTATGAATATACAATTTCTTGACGGGTTACTTGTTAGTGTATGTATGTACAAGTTCTTGACGGGTTACTTGCTAGTATGTGTATGTACAATATCTTGACGGGTTACATGTTAGTATATGTATGTACAATGTCTTGACAGGTTACTTGCTATATATGTATGTACAATTTCTTGACGGTTTACTTACTAGTATATTATGTACAATTTCCTGACGGGTTACTTACTGGTATATGCATATACAATTTCTTGACTTGTTATTTGCTAGTATACGTATGTACAAACACGTCTTGTGTATATATAGATAACAAAAGTGGATGAACATTAATAATTCATTTTTCTCTTATTTATTTTTTTAGCGATGAAGTGAATATAGTGGATTCAGTTGAAAACTTAACGGACTCAACACGTTCATAGTTTGAAGGGCATGCCCATAACTTTTAGAAAGCCACACATTTTATTATCTCCACACAAAAAACTCGTATTCGTTATGTCGCCCTTTCATATTTGTCTGTAGCCATTAGCTGCGTTCGTGTCTGTGTCTGCTCTACCTTGACCTGGACTGGTGTTGGCGGATTTATCTACAATGTACGCGTCTTAGCGTGTGAGGTTGCCCTTGGTGACTCCGCCAGTCTTTCTATGAAGTCCATGACTCGCGGCATATCCGAGATAAGGAAGGCATCTCGTGTGAGGATGCAAAACAACGGGAAAACATGGCTTCATAGCACTTTTGACGCTAGCATCAAGAAGACAATGACTCTTTAAGTGATAGTTTTTGACTTTGGTATCTGGTAGTATTTCTTCGTGCATTTCTTTGTACAGATGTTTTAACCAGACCACAAGATCTTTTATATTTTGAACAAGCGCCCTAATATATCCGACGGACCCTGTGTCTAGGTTGAACAGGGCGCTCCTCTTTTTAAAAGCGTCGAGAAATTGTGTTCACTTGGTATTTTTTGTTCTTCTTCGAACACTCTCAGACGTCTGCTTGTGTGTCTTCAAACACTCTCAGACGTCTGCTTGAATGTCTTCAAACACTCTCAGACGTCTGCTTGAAAGTCTTCAAACACTCTCAGACGTCTGCTTGAAAGTCTTCAAACACTCTCAGACGTCTGCTTGAATGTCTTCAAACACTCTCCCTCTCAGACGTCTGCTTGAATGTCTTCAAACACTCTCAGATGTCTGCTTGAATGTTTTCAAACACTTTCAGACGTCTGCTTGAATGTCTTCAAACACTCTCAGACGTCTGCTTGAATGTCTTCAAACACTTTCAGACGTCTGCTTGAATGTCTTCAAACACTCTTAGACGTCTGCTTGAATGTCTTCAAACACTCAGACGTCTGCTTGAATGTCTTCAAACATTCTCAGACGTCTGCTTGAATGTCTTCAAACACTCTCAGACGTCTGCTTGAATGTCTTCAAACACTCTCAGACGTCTGCTTGAATGTCTTCAAACACTCTCAGACGTCTGCTTGAATGTCTTCAAACACTCTCAGACGTCTGCTTGAATGTCTTCAAACACTTTCAGGCGTCTGCTTGAATGTCTTCAAACACTCTCAGATGTCTGCTTGAATGTCTTCAAACACTTTCAGACGTCTGCTTGAATGTCTTCAAACACTCTCAGACGTCTGCTTGAATGTCTTCAAACACTCTCAGACGTCTGCTTGAATGTCTTCAAACACTCTCAGACGTCTGCTTGAATGTCTTCAAACACTCTCAGACGTCTGCTTGAATGTCTTCAAACACTTTGAATGTCTTCAAACACTCCCAGACGTCTGCTTGAATGTCTTCAAACACTCTCAGACGTCTGCTTGAATGTCTTCAACCACTCTCAGACGTCTGCTTGAATGTCTTCAAAGAAAGCAGTGGTCAGTTTGAGGCTATTTGAATCTCTGTTGAGCTTTTCCACGAGTAGTACTGGTGTTGGCCATCAAATCCAGACGGTAAAGGTAGTTCCATAACAGAAACTGCGAGTTAAGCGTTAGAGAATTCACCATTCTAAGTCCTGCTTTTTTTTTATTATGAGGTTCGGTGTTCCCTTCTTCGTTGCTTCTGCCTTCCTTAACTCACGTGCCCATTTACAGCTGGGTTACACTGGAATGTGACATTAATTGGTTTAGATCATGCCTATATATATATATATATATATATATATATATATATATATATATATATATATATATATATATATATATATATATATATATATATATATATATATATATATATATATATATATTTTCATAACCATCCAAGGAACAAAGAAGCGCTGAAGAAAAATTAATGCGGCTGCAAATTAATGTAGGCGCCCCCAGGCCTGTCGTAAAATGCAACTAAAATGAGGTTATGTATGTGTCACGTGGGTTTTGATCATTAAATTGCCTACATCTTCTTCCTATTCTCTCACCCGCATCCTTTTATTTTATTATCTTTCCGTACTTGTTTTTCCTATATTTTTTCGCATCACTCGTTGCGAAAAATATATTTCTTTCCCATC
The DNA here is from genome assembly GCA_024509875.1 of Oreohelix idahoensis. Classification (NCBI taxonomy): domain Eukaryota; kingdom Metazoa; phylum Mollusca; class Gastropoda; order Stylommatophora; family Oreohelicidae; genus Oreohelix; species Oreohelix idahoensis. The sequence continues at coordinate 650,038 of JAMPIV010005525.1, forward strand.
ATCGTTTTTCTTTCTCATACTGACTAGTAACCTTATTGCATCAGATGTCAGTCGCGCAGGTAAGACGTGAATGTGCGAAAAATTCGTTTCGCTGGACATAGAGCAGACTTTTTGTCTACATTTGCACCTGTCACGCGCGGGTTTTCCGGGCCGAACGCTTAAGTAGGAGCGAATATTTACACCTTATAGTCGCAGTTTCAGACGGTTGTCTGAGATTTGCAACTGACACGCGCTTTTCCCGGTCAGTTTGTTAACGCAGGTGCGTAATCGCACTGATGGCTGTTACGACATGAGGGAAGCTGACGTAGGGTGTTAGAGAAGGGGAGAGACGGGCGCTGTTTCGTGGTTTCGAAACAGTGGGATTCTTTGTCCGTTTCATAGATATTAAACCTAGTTTGAAACTTTATTTTCATTCTTGTCTCAATAATTCGCAGTAGACAGGTGGTTCGCGAAGAGTAGAGCTGTATAAGCGAAGTTTCTTAGTTTGTTGCGACAATTTGTCGAGCTTCTAGACTTCCATAAATATAAGCGTAAAATTCTTAATTGTGCGATATCCTGTAGTGCTGTGTTTGAGGTAAATATTATATAGTAGTTCTCTAGAATTTTGTGAAGTGATTAAGTGTTAAATCGCCGATTTCATTTTAAACTAGTTCTTTTGAACAGAGTGCTTAATCTATATAGTCTGTATTATTTTCTAGTGACGCGTTTCAGTGGAAAGCAGAATAAATTATATTTCTAATATTAAACCATAATGTAGCTATAATGAAGTTAATTTACTGCTAAATAATCAGTCGAGATCATATTTTTCTAAAACTAAACTTATAACGCTAGATACATCATTGAGTGTTGACGAAATACGTATGTATTTTCTAATTCATGATGTTTGATTTTATATATATAACTTATTTCTCGGGAAGTTTTAAATTATAAGTCAAGCGGTAGGCTTGCTATTAAAATGTAAGTTATATTGAGTACATATATGTAAATTATTTGATATGTGTTCTTTCTTTTATATAGTGAAACTGTGGTACCCAACTTGCCAGCGTTTAGTAAAGAGACATATTTGTGTGAAGCATAGACAGTTCCTATCTTTAACCACGTGGGTTTTTTTTTTTTTTGTTTCAAGTAACACTGGATCTGACAGTGCATATGCCATCAGAGAGAGACAGTAATAGCAATCCCACTAACGGTTTCTAAAGACTAGAAATATATATTGGGCTTTTGAGCCAGTTCATATTGCTCCACAAATTTAAATGTACATGCTGCCTGGCGGCGAAAATATTACAAGGAAAACATTAACATTCCGACAGAGATTGTGACTAGTATTGTGGTGACCAAATATAGTACCTGCCTGAAAGAAGACACCGATCTGACATTCCTTAAATCCTAGAATCCAAAGCTAATGACATTGTGCTCTGCTAACTTTCGTGCCTGGACAAATTTTATGTGACTTAATCAGACATTCGAGAAAAATTAGAACACCCAAGGAATCGGTTCCCTGAGACAGAGAGTTCAGTACGTCTTTTGGAACTGGGGGTTTCTTGGTCGCTGACTGCATTTTTCGGGTCTGTGCGAAGGTCCTAGAATTATTATGTTCCCAGAGGCAACGAGCAAAGTTGTGAGTATATATGTGAGAGAAAGGCCATGGCTGGATGAATGAGAGTACACAGGTCTGAGTGTTATTTTACCGGTGTATTATTGTCACACATTTGCTGTCCTAAAAAATTTTTAATCTGCAGAATTTGTTACAAATGCTAGAGTTTCTTTTTTTCTTAGGCTAAATCAGATTATCCAACTCTGTTCATACATTTACGAGAAAGAAAGTAACCTCTTAGACTCAACCCTATGTATCTATAACTCTTTGGGCCATCATCTGTCTCATAACGGGGCTGTGGGCTAAACCTAGAGGTAATATCATAACGGGTCTATCATCCTGGTAGAAATTCATTTGATTTTTTATGTCTGTGTGTATGCTTCCTTTATGTATTTTTTTGGTGTTGTGAGAAATTTTGATATGATAATTAAAATATCTCTCTTGAACAAACAAAAAAAAAAAAAAACATCAGTGCGTTGGTCAGCTCGATCCCAATTATCTGTATAAGCATTGTTATAGATTTTCCAAGTCTGTGTGTTTAACTGTCGTCACGTGTATGTACGTGCCCGTGAGTAGATAGAAATATATGTAATATATATGTGGAATAGACTGTCGGACTCTGTAAAAGTCGTCGTAGAGGATAGGTGAGAGAGAGAAGAATTCTTTTTTTCGCTTTCAGCGACAGCCTCTATACCACTGTCTATCATCTCACCTGTGTGGAAATTCTATTGTTTTACTAATTCACACTGGGACTCTCACTCATTTCAAGCTATTCAGAAGGGACCAACCCAAGTCTTAATTCTCCTATCCAAAATCTACGACAGTATGGAGCTGACAACCTCATCGTGTAAAACTAATTGCCACAGAAATTACCGCTGCAAGAGCAGGTGGATGTTTTGTGCAGGCTTCATTGGTTGCTCCATGGTGCATATGAAATTAATATACGAGTATATAGTTTGATTAGCACAGAGGACTGTAAGACGTTGTGTCGTTGGGGGCTTACGTTCCTGACTCTTGAAATACCAATCTTTGCCGCTCTTTTAGGTGCGGGGGCACTTTTGTGTTACAAGCATGAAGTGGCGCCTGGCACAAGATAGTGATAGTATGAGTAGTACAGATGACTGTAAGAATGTGTGTGTGTGGGGGGTCGCGTGTCATCTTCTTATCTTGCTCGCTGGAAACGCCGAGCTTGAGTAGTCTTGTAGGCGCTGAGACCCCAATATTACCTTGCGGGCATTATCACACCCTTCTCTCTCCTAGAATGGAGTTCTTATCATAAGTAATAAAACATTTGTATGTGCTTAAAGTAGTGTAGCATAGGTGATACAATAAACCTTTGCTTTTTTTTTTTTAACTTTGACCAAAGTGTTTTTGTTCCGTTGTTGCTGCGTCGGTTGTGTATTTTAATGGTGTAATGTTTTCCCCTCCGTTGAACACGAACCAAGACGCCGAGTAACAACTGTAAGCATTGCTGCACGGTATCAGGTGTGTGGGTTTTTAAAAAAAATATTATTCTGCCTACAGCATGGAAGCGATAATGGTGATACAATACATAGTACAGTGGTTCAGGCAGCCTAGTTGAATTCATGGTTTACTGAATTGGAACTTTTGACATTGTCGTTTTCATTGTATAACTTTGCATAAAACTCCCCCCACGATGGACACATTATAATGGACGTTTCTCAGGCAAGACGACTGCGACGATAAATCAAAATGTCAAATAGCACTTAATGTATTCGTGATTTATATCATGTAAACAGCTTTTCCTATATATTTTTTAAAAATCAGCATTGTTTATCTACCTAGCTGTAAATAAGTAACTGACTGCGCTCTTGAGTAAGGGAGACAAATGCTGCGAGGAAGGGAACCAGCAACCCCACATCATAACGCGGAGACCTAGTATAATGAAGTCTTTGACATTTCACTTCTCCACGACAGTATCGGTTGAGGGACAACCTTTATCTTTGCATCGTTTATCACAGCAACAACAAAAGTTCTTTAACACCCCGGGACATACTGTAACCTTCTTGCTAGACATCGCCCGCGGATGAGCTTCACGAGTGCAAGTAATCGTGACTTGCGATGTCACGTTGAGAAATCATATTTTCTGTTAGCTTTGTGTTTATATCATGTTCCTTGAATCGATATCTAAACATAACACCAGACTACAAGGTCTTTTATATTTGAACATGCGCCCTAACATAACCGACGGACCTTGTATCTAGGTTGGACGGTGCGCGCCTCGCCAAAACCAGACAAAACTGATATTTATGAAAAGGAAAATCAGTATCTAGAGGAGGAAATTGACACATTTAAACCAAGAACCGACTGAAATAAGGTTCATCAATCATGCCATCACAGTAAGGACATGGACAGGCCACGCACTATGCGTGACAAACAGAGATTCACGACCAGCGACTGGACGCCATAAGCGAATTGACAGAAAAGTAGTCTCAGAGATGCATGACAATGTTGTCCCAATGCAGATACTGCCGTAAGGGAGTGAGGTAGTAGAGAGTTCACTCTACTAGGTTAAGCTTTAGCACGTGGGATGACTAGTTCCCTTCCTCACTGCCTTTGCAACTCAAGAGCAGAGTCAGGTACCCCTATTTACAGCTGGGTTGGCTGTAGCGTGGCGCTATCAGGTTTCAATCCCCGAACGCGGTAAATCTGCGGCGAGAGGCAAGCGGTGTAACTACTCTGCCGGTCGGACACTCAGAGACACACAAAGAGGGGCATTAGCTGCAGAACTTCTCAAGATGAAAGAAAGTACAACCGAGAGATAGAGGAAAGGAATAAGTGCATGGTTGTTTTTAGTTGTTTTTTTTTTAAATATCTGCTGTATTGCCACGGGACTTTGAATGGGACTGATGATTATGGTGTAATGATTGATAATGATAATGATGTTGCGATTAAGAGTGATACTGATGCGATTGCGAATGATAATGATACTGATTATTATGAGGACCACCGCGAAGATGAACATGATTGACAGTTTAATGTATAATAGTTAGTGATGCGTGCCGTATTATATATAATATTCGGAGAAGGTCTCCGTGGCTGAAGTACACAATAGGGGTAGTCCAACAACACGTACCAGCATACTTCAATGAGCTGACAAACACCTCCTTCACAATTTACGTACGCAGTTTATTGTACTGGACACAAAGCTCCATGATAATAGAATATAGGCCCAATGGCAAATGCAAGTAAGAGGCAGTCGGCCAGTCCGTTCACTATCAAACGCTGGTCAATGGCAATCATACAGTCTTTATTTTCATCGTACACTTGACATCTTCGTAAATAGATATGATTCCTGAATAGAATAGACTAGGGACACCTCACCAAAGTATCTTGGTGCCCTAGTGATGGAATGATGCAGGAAAAACACAGTAGACTGCATGAGCTCAATACACATACGTCCGCTCACATTCAAACGCAAGCCGCATCTCTTCTAGCAGACGATCACACACTTCTGCCTGACACTTGCGCGTCTGCTTCTACACCATATCGGTATGACGTCACTTCCTTTATTAGTATAAAATTATCAGAAAAGGAGCCCTGTCGAGCTAACAATAATACATACATAATCGTTATGAATTTTAATCATAACAGTTAGTATTCATTTCTTCTGTACCGACAGGCGCCCTGTGAATTATGGGCCTTCAGCAAATACACGTTAAGCCTTCCAACCCTGTGCCATCCTTTCATGATATATCCATTTCTTCTTTCTCCCATTGATGCATGTCTTCAGATTCCTTCTCGTTCTGTTTTTTGTTGGTTTTCCTCAGTTTCTCATACCTTGGGGATTCCGGAACAAATACTGTCAACTAGTTTCCTCGGTGTGTTTCCTTTCCGATGCCAGCATATTGACTTCTTGTTCCTCTGGTTCTTGTCTCCTTATTTCCAACAGTTCTTCCATTGGAGATCTTGTCATACCATTTTAATTCTTCTATTTTCTGCAGCACTGGTCTGTCGCAGCAGAAGTGCTGGGTTCGAATCACGATACCAACACGCTTCAGTCAGTTTACCCAGCTGTAAATGGGTACCTGACTTTGAGTTAGGGAAGGAAAAAGCATCGAGGAAGGGAAATGGTCACCCCCACCTCTCGATGCTGGGCCTAGTATTGGGGAGTCTCTAACACTTCACTCTCCTACGGCTGTATCTGCTATGGGACAACCTTTTTATTCTTTGCAGGCAACTTTTTTTAAAAAAATGGAAGTCTGTAACTTCTTAGATGTAGTTTTTCGAACATTCTAGGCGCCCAATCAGTAGACTTTCATGGAAGAATTAGGGTGAGTCAGTAGTCCTGACTAGTAGTTAAAGATGCACATGTACAAATGCAGAGTCTTTGAACTATTCACCAGGTAATCAGTTGTGGCACTGAAAAAAAATGACTGCTGAACATATGCTACAAAGGTGCCGGGTATGACATAAAAATCGAAAAAAAGGTGATTGGTCTTATTAGGTCAAAAGACAAAGAAAATAGCTAACGTTGCGGCCACAGGGCCTTCGTCAGGGAAAGGAAAGAAAGTGAGGGTTAAGTAGGACACGTAGGAATCTAAATAAAAATAAATGTAAAAACTGGGTACTTCCCTAAAGGCGGCTAAGACCTAGCACGCCCGCCGAAGGGATAGCGCGACACAAGAAAATGCTTTTTTTCATACCCATCCATCGTACCCCCACGTCTTACTGCAGATAGCCTCATCTTCCTCTACAAAGATGCCCAACATATGAGTGTAGCGAGATTTGGTAAACACTTGCTTGGTTGTAGCGCGACACGCCCACGCGACACCCACACACACCAGCGCAAGGTCAGCGCTGCGGTCTTTCTTTGAAGTTGGTAGACAGCGGAAATGTGACTTACGGTTAAAAGCCATACAGTATTACTGAAGAATGAGAAAATAGCTATATAGGAATGTATGGCCGACTTTAAAAGTTTGCATTTACTGGACATTAAATTATTCACTACAGGAGAACGCATGGTTGGAATAATATTAAATAAATATAACTCAACAAAGGAGATAGGCTAGGAATTATATCCAAAAGGATATTATTCAAATATAAATAGTTTTAAAGATAATTAATATTTTTCACCTTCATCTCATCGGCTAAAAGTTAGCTAATAATCTTTAAAAATTTATTACACTAACAAGCCTCAACGGAATTGTATAAAACTTATATGTAATGAAAGCCCCATATGGGGAAAAGGAAATGATATATAGGAAGGAAGGAAGGAGATAAGTGTGTGAGTGACAGAAGAGAAAAACGAGTACAGGAAAAGCACAGATTGTTTCAAATAGCTTCAAAACAGGAGATGAAACTAAAATCTTTTGGGGAATTTGGGAGCTGCTTTCTCGTACGCGCGAGAGACTGAAATATAAGGACAGAGCGGCGCATTGTAAAACACACACCAAATCCAGAAGCCAGAGTGAGAAACTGGAGGACAGCCTCTGCAAGAAAAGTTCTATTTTCACGCTGCATGCAGGGCAGATTAAGTTAAGCCAATACAGTCTCACCGTGAGCTTATTAATCCTAAGAGGGTATGTAAGTTTATTAAAAATATATGTATTACTAATATCATTTTATTTCAGATTTTTATTTCTGATTGATTGTAGCAGATATAATAAAAAAGGGAATGACGCTAACCAGAGATAACCTTCACCGGCATTGTCAGGAAGCATAACCATTAATTGGTTAGCCAAATATATTATGGCTAATTCTTGCCTGGAAGCTTACGACATACCAGCAAGTACATAAGTGACTTGACATCCATAAGTGGAAGGCAAAGGTTATATCGTACCCATGTATCATAACATGTGATTTATTCATGTATATTGTTAATTCTGCACCTTATACATTATCTTATCATGCTATCTCTGTAATATACTACCATGATTCATTCATTTACATACAAACACTGAAGACATGGTCGCATCATGAACAGCAGAGGGTGGTGAGATTGTTAGAACAATGGCCACCTATTACTTCTTGTTCCAGGTTTTTATGATCAATGTTTATGATCATTCCTGATCGAGAAACTAAAGACTTGAAGAAGTTGATCCAGCTCACTGAAGCCTAGAGGTCAACCAAACTTCAACACCTTAGTTCCCCGTAGTTATAGGGCGGGCTGAAGGAAAGTCTTCCGTACTCCAGTGTGTCGGAGGAACCTCGAGCAGACGTGGATAAAGTTGAGTTTATATATTTCCATCCAACAAATCCTGTGAGCAGTTCTAAAACGACTTTCTAATGATGAAAACTAGATGGCAAGAGATAATGTCACAAACTTGTTTTATAAATTCAGTGGAAGATAAATCCAAGACTTTTTCTATTAGTTATTTTAATTTGTAACTGTAAATAATCATACATTTTACCATCTTCCAACACCCATTTATCATTACAAGAATATATAGATGTACATAATAAATTGGATAATTGTACTCATTTGACTTGTTAAATTTTTAACTGTTAAATTTTGAGTTACTTTTTCTAATTTAATTATAATATCACATAGGGTTACGATAGCGAAGTAGCATCTTATACTTCTGAAGCCTAAATCTATTGTCCAGCTCAGAGTATTCACAGCTGTAACTCACTTGTGATACCAGTGTACTTCTCGGGCACTGGAACTTCATACTTTCTGGAGAGAGATTCTACTTCTGCTCTACCACTACTATCATACTAGGAAAACCTTTCGCTACATTGGGGGCTCTTTCGCGGGATATTATTTTGTATCCTGGGCCACTATCTATGTATTCTTCTATCTTGAGCCACAAATAGTTTGTAAAAATAATTTTTTTTTTTTTGGAAAAAATTCTAAAAACTTAGAAATTTGTTTGTAATAGTAGTACCATTGAGTACGAAGTAAATAGGAAACGCTCACAAGGTTTTAAGGATTTGTCTTGTTCAAAGTAATTAATTGATTTTAATTAAGTTAGTTTGTTAGTGAAGATAAAATTATATACCCTCTGGTAAGTAAGCATCATGGCTGAATTGGTGAAGTTTAGAGCTGCGATTATGCAGGAAGGAAAAGACTTGGGTATGACAGGAGATGCTCTAATTCGATATATCACAACTGAAGTGGATAAATATTTAGATAGAGAGACCAAAAGAATGGAAGTTGAGGCTGAAGCTAAGAAATTAGAGGCAGAAAGAGAGACCAAAAGAATGGAAGTTGAGGCTGAAGCTAAGAAATTAGAGGCAGAAAGAGAGACTAAAAGAATGGAAGTTGAGACTGAAGCTAAGAAATTAGAAGCAGAGAGAGAAGCCAAAAGACTGGAAAGAGAAGAAAAGAGACTAATTTTGGAAGCTGAAGAAAGAAGGTTACAAAGAGCGCATGAGTTAAGTTTAAAGGAACTTGAACTCCAGGGAGCAGCTAGCAATCATGGTGCTAGCTCACCTCACTCTGAGAGTAGCTCCAACCATAGCGCGGCAAATGGAGCCATGAGTTTCCACCTGGATCCATTTATTGAAAAAGAGGACGCCATTGAGTCGTACCTGGATAGATATGAGAGACTGGCCTCTACCTATGGATTGGAAAAGGAAAAATGGAGCCTTAAGCTATCTCAGGGGTTGAGGGGAGTTTCATACGATGTTTATTTAAAACTCTCAAAAGAAGACCAGGAAGATTATGAAATCTTAAAACAAGCTTTACTGGTCAGGTACGAAAAGAATTCTGAATCTTATAGAAAGAGATTCCGAACTGCTAAGCTACTTCCAGGAGAAAACTATCACCAGTTTTCTGCCAGATTGGAAACTTATCTGACAAAATGGATTAGCTTAGGAAAGTGTCAAGATATAAAAGAAATGGTCATGATGGAGCAACTGAGAGAATCCATGCCTCAAGAAATGAGAAAATTTCTTATGGAACAAGGAGCTGAGAGATTGGAAGATATTTTAACCATGGCTGAAAGATATCAAGCAGCTCAGTCAGAAGTATCAGGAAATAAGAAGAAGCAGGGTGAGAACTTCAAACCTTCACAAAACTTTACCAACTATGAACACAGGGACAATTCCAACAAGAACAAACACAGAACTGATTATAAAGACAAAAACCCTCTAGGATCAGAAAAGAAACCTCCAAGAAAGGAAGGAAAGTGGTGTAAATCTTGCCAAATGAGTAACCACAATACTGCGGAATGCAGACGGAAAAACCCTCCTCATCACGCTGCATGCCTTACAACAGAGAACAAGGGAAGGAAGGACCTGGCAGATAGTCAGAATGACCTCCATCATCCCCCTGTCTGTGAGGAAGTGACCTTGAATGGCACCCAAGTACTGTGCTTATATGATACAGGCTTGGACTTTGACTCAGTAGTGTGCTCTTCTCTGGTGAGTCCGGAACAGATAACCACAGAAACAGTGGAAATCAGAGGACCAGTCAAGGGAGCAGGAACCATGACACTGCCCATAGCCCGAATCAACATAAGATCTCGCTATGTGGAAGGAGAGATCAAAGCAGCAGTGATGGACAACCCTATCTACCCATTAATACTGGGATGTAGATATGTCTTTCTAGGAGAACCTATAAGACCCATAGTGATGGCAACAGTCCAGACCAGGGCAAGCTCTAAGAAAGAGGAGGACACTATCATCAATACTCATCCAGAAGAGATGAGAAAGGCTCAAACTGCTGACAGTACATTGAAGCCTTGCTTTGGCAAATTACCTAAAAGCCATAACCCTCCAGAGAAAGGAGACTTATATATGAAAAAAGGCCTACTATATAGAAAAGCTGGAACAGGACCAAAAGGACATGGACAGCTTGTAGTGCCAAAATCATACAGGGAGCAGGTTATGAAGCTAGGACATGCTATACCCTTCAGTGGACATATGGGAATAGGGGCCACTGGACAACGGATAGCCTGTCACTACTTTTGGCCAGGGATCACAGAGGACATAAAGAGGTATGTGAGATCCTGTCCAGAATGCCAAAGAGTAGCTCCTAAACATAGGACTGCACCAGCAACACTGGGAGAAATGCCCATCATGGGAACGCCCTTCGAACGTGTTGCCGTGGATATTGTTGGACCCCTCAGTAGGACCAAGAAGAGAAATGCATATATCTTAACCTTGGTCGATACTTGCTCTATGTGGGGAGAGGCAGTAGCAATGTCATCGATAGATTCGAAACATGTGGCAGAGGCACTGTTAACAATATTCACCCGATTAGGTTTCCCACATCAAATATTGACTGACAATGGTTCTCAGTTTAGGGGAAAGCTAACACAAGAAGTATTCAGGTTATTTCAAGCTAGACATTATCACTGTAGCCCGTACCACGCCCAAGGGAATGGTCAAGTAGAGCGGTTCAATGGCACGCTCATTTCAATCCTTAGAAAGTTGGCTAGTGAGAAACCTGAAACTTGGGACACATACTTACCCTCAGCACTATTTGCCTATAGGGAAGTCCCACATAACTCCACAGGATTGGCTCCAGCTACATTGTTGTTTGGACGACCAATCAAAGGTCCACTGGAAGCATTGTTGCGGACATGGACTGATGAAAAAGCAGAAGAAACCGTGACTTCTTCATACCAATACGTCAACGAGTTGACATCTCGATTGAAAACAAGTTGGAAACTGGCAAATGATAACTTGAGACAGGCCAGGAGGAAGCAGGCTGCTTACTACAATAAAACAGCAAAAGATAGGGAACTTGAGGTGGGAGAAAAGGTTCTGTTACTGTTGCCCAGCAGCAATAATAAATTGCAAATTGGATGGCAGGGACCCTACGTCATATTGGAAAAACTTTCCCGGACCAACTATAAGATTGACAAGAAAGGAAAGGAGAAGGTGTATCATGTCAACCTTCTTAAAAAGTATTATGACAGGGAAGCATCAGAAGTTGCCCATATCATGACCCTGGCCATTGCAACAGAAATGCAGGATGAACCAATTTCCTCCATGGAATACCCCCTATCAACTACGGAAAGCTATGCTCAGGTTAATGTGAGTGAACATTTAACTCTTGAGCAGAGGAAAAAGGTTCAGGAGGTGTTAGAAATCCATGCTGATGTACTCACAGATAAGCCGGGGTGTACTAATCTGTTAGAGTATGACATGACGATTACTGACCCTACACCAGTTTGTATGCGGACATACCCTATACCTTATGCTAAAGGACAGGCACTCAAGGATGAGATTGATTATCTCTTAAAAGAGAAAATTATTTCAAAGTCTGAATCTCCCTACAGCTCAAGTGTGGTGCTATTAAGGAAGCCTAGTGGTGAACACAGGTTATGCATTGATTATAGGAAACTAAATGCTATCACTGAATCTCAGGTAGACCCATTACCTGACACCAATCAGTTGTTTGCTACATTGAGTAAGGCTCGGTATTTTTCAAAAGTAGATCTAAGCAAGGGATACTACCAAATACCAGTGAAACCAGAAGTTAGGAAACTGTTAGCCTTTAGTACACCGGATGGACATTACGAGTTCAATGTACTCCCATTTGGTTTAAAGAATGCTCCAAGTATCTTCACCAGAATGATGAGGAAATTGTTGGAACCATTACAAAATCCTCATATCACCAACTTCATGGATGATATTCTGATTGCTACCACTACATTCGAGGAACACGTAGTAGCACTCTCCATGTTGTTAGGTAGATTAAGAGAAACGGGATTGACAGCACGCCCAACTAAGTGTCATATTGGATGTGAGACATTGGAATTTTTAGGTCACACTATCTCTACAGGGCAAATGTCTCCGGACCCAAAGAATGTAGAGAAAATGAGAAAAGCACCAAGACCACAAACTAAGAAGGATGTAAGATCCTTTGTGTCACTGTGCGGGTTTTATCAGAAATATATACCCCATTTTAACTCATTGTGCGCGCCATTAACCGACTTAACCAAAAAAGGTCAGCCGGATAAAATACAATGGACTGTGGAGTGTGAACAGGCTTATACAGAGTTGAAAAATAAGCTGACAAATAAACCTATCCTTGCCCTTCCCGATCTCACACAAGAATTCGTACTAAGAACGGATGCTAGCAATGTAGGCATCGGAGCAACATTACTACAGCGGGCAGACACACCGCCACATATGCTATTACCAGTAGCTTTTGCCAGTAGAAAGTTAAATACAGCTGAGAGAAATTATTCTACCGTTGAACGTGAATGCCTCGCTTTGGTCTGGTCGATCAACAAATTCGCCCCTTTTCTTTACGGGAAACACTTCATTGTGGAAAGTGATCACCAGCCTTTGATGTTTTTAGCAGTGTCTAAAAAATTAAATTCACGACTTTTAAGGTGGAGTTTACTGTTATCTCCATATTCGTTCAATGTGAGATACATACCAGGACGGGACAATCTTGGACCCGATTTTTTAAGTAGGCATCCTATCAAAGGAGATATAGAGAAACAGAAAATTAAGGAGGAACTGCAGCATGTGTTACCAAAAAGTTAACCGTGCAGGCACTGTTTTAAAGAAGAGGGCTCTGTAGCGAGATTTGGTAAACACTTGCTTGGTTGTAGCGCGACACGCCCACGCGACACCCCACACACACCAGCGCAAGGTCAGCGCTGCGGTCTTTCTTTGAAGTTGGTAGACAGCGGAAATGTGACTTACGGTTAAAAGCCATACAGTATTACTGAAGAATGAGAAAATAGCTATATAGGAATGTATGGCCGACTTTAAAAGTTTGCATTTACTGGACATTAAATTATTCACTACAGGAGAACGCATGGTTGGAATAATATTAAATAAATATAACTCAACAAAGGAGATAGGCTAGGAATTATATCCAAAAGGATATTATTCAAATATAAATAGTTTTAAAGATAATTAATATTTTTCACCTTCATCACATCGGCTAAAAGTTAGCTAATAATCTTTAAAAATTTATTACACTAACAAGCCTCAACGGAATTGTATAAAACTTATATGTAATGAAAGCCCCATATGGGGAAAAGGAAATGATATATAGGAAGGAAGGAAGGAGATAAGTGTGTGAGTGACAGAAGAGAAAAACGAGTACAGGAAAAGCACAGATTGTTTCAAATAGCTTCAAAACAGGAGATGAAACTAAAATCTTTTGGGGAATTTGGGAGCTGCTTTCTCGTACGCGCGAGAGACTGAAATATAAGGACAGAGCGGCGCATTGTAAAACACACACCAAATCCAGAAGCCAGAGTGAGAAACTGGAGGACAGCCTCTGCAAGAAAAGTTCTATTTTCACGCTGCATGCAGGGCAGATTAAGTTAAGCCAATACAGTCTCACCGTGAGCTTATTAATCCTAAGAGGGTATGTAAGTTTATTAAAAATATATGTATTACTAATATCATTTTATTTCAGATTTTATTTCTGATTGATTGTAGCAGATATAATAAAAAAGGGAATGACGCTAACCAGAGATAACCTTCACCGGCATTGTCAGGAAGCATAACCATTAATTGGTTAGCCAAATATATTATGGCTAATTCTTGCCTGGAAGCTTACGACATACCAGCAAGTACATAAGTGACTTGACATCCATAAGTGGAAGGCAAAGGTTATATCGTACCCATGTATCATAACATGTGATTTATTCATGTATATTGTTAATTCTGCACCTTATACATTATCTTATCATGCTATCTCTGTAATATACTACCATGATTCATTCATTTACATACAAACACTGAAGACATGGTCGCATCATGAACAGCAGAGGGTGGTGAGATTGTTAGAACAATGGCCACCTATTACTTCTTGTTCCAGGTTTTTATGATCAATGTTTATGATCATTCCTGATCGAGAAACTAAAGACTTGAAGAAGTTGATCCAGCTCACTGAAGCCTAGAGGTCAACCAAACTTCAACACCTTAGTTCCCCCGTAGTTATAGGGCGGGCTGAAGGAAAGTCTTCCGTACTCCAGTGTGTCGGAGGAACCTCGAGCAGACGTGGATAAAGTTGAGTTTATATATTTCCATCCAACAAATCCTGTGAGCAGTTCTAAAACGACTTTCTAATGATGAAAACTAGATGGCAAGAGATAATGTGACAAACTTGTTTTATAAATTCAGTGGAAGATAAATCCAAGACTTTTTCTATTAGTTATTTTAATTTGTAACTGTAAATAATCATACATTTTACCATCTTCCAACACCCATTTATCATTACAAGAATATATAGATGTACATAATAAATTGGATAATTGTACTCATTTGACTTGTTAAATTTTTAACTGTTAAATTTTGAGTTACTTTTTCTAATTTAATTATAATATCACATAGGGTTACGATAGCGAAGTAGCATCTTATACTTCTGAAGCCTAAATCTATTGTCCAGCTCAGAGTATTCACAGCTGTAACTCACTTGTGATACCAGTGTACTTCTCGGGCACTGGAACTTCATACTTTCTGGAGAGAGATTCTACTTCTGCTCTACCACTACTATCATACTAGGAAAACCTTTCGCTACAATGAGGAACGTAGATAGACTCATCTTCCTCTACAAAGATGCCCAACATATGAGGAACGTAGATAGCCTCATCTTCCTCTACAACGATGCCCAACATATGAGGAACGTAGATAGCCTCATCTTCCTCTACAAAGATGCCCAACATATGAGGAACGTAGATAGCCTCATCTTCCTCTACAACGATGCCCATGGCCGTCACCATTACCGTTTTCGGAAAGAAAAAAAACTCTATGGAGATGCAAATAGCCAGAAGCTGACCACAGCTTTCTTTGAATATATTCAAGTAGACGTCTCGAGTGTACAAAGAAGAAGGAAAGTTGTGGTTGCAGTATTTTTCTTCAGTCGCGTTGGAAATCCTCATCCCCGCCATGAGTCATAATGGGTTTCACACGTCTTTGAAATCCTTGTTATAAAATTAACGAAACTGCTGGTGTGGACTCGTAAAAGACGCACGCTATAAAATTAGACTCAGGCCTCCGGGCATTGTACACAGATTATAGTCCGTCCGTGTGTATTTATGTCACCGTTGCGTTCTGATGTTAGTGGCGTGTTCGCTGCGTAGACATATACAGACCTGTTTACGGTACGTAAAGCATTCTTTGCGTACACGTTGTAAGAATTTCTTAGTTATACTGTGTGATTGAAAAGTATCTTCCTACTTTTAAAATGATATATCATCTCTTGTATCCATTGTATACAGATCACAGCAGCGTTACTGCACGGAGTAATTGCTGCCATTTGCAGCTGGGTAGACTGGAGCGTCTCGGTACCGTGATTCGATCTCGGCATCTCTGCCACGAGAGACCAGCGCTCTAACCACTCTGTCAATCTAATGTGATATAAAAGAATCTAATGTGATATAAAAGAATCTAATGTGATATAAAAGACTTTATTTCGTGTAATTAAATGAAGAAGTTGAAAGACTGGCAAAGGAAGTTGGAAAGCTACCTCAGCCTGATACAAGTAAAATTGTTGAAGAGGCTAAGAGTTTTATCAGAAGCAGATACATGAACAAATTGGAAACAGAACATCCAGGCCACACAAAAAATGATGCATATTACCAGCTCAACAGAAGAGAACAAGTGATAATCTTCAGACTCCGCACGGGTGTTACGGATTGCCTCCCCTGCTTTGCAGTAGTGGTCCCACAGTGACCAAAACTCAAGAGTATTTAATATTAGCTTAGGTACCTGCGCGCAAGATTACTCTTGGCAGAGATGTAGGTAGAAGAAGATTAATGCCACTTCTACCTTAAGGGAGCGTTCACAACATATTCCCAGAAGTCAAGAACAAAAGCTGCTTAGGGCTGAGCAATTTGTTAACTTATTATCTGGTCCATCGCCTTTTGTGAAGGATTTAAGCAATAGTTTAGCCCGTTCAAGCCCCCAGTTGGTGTAATCCAACAAAATCCCTCTTACAAGGTATAGCTCTGTTTAGTGTAAATATATGTCTAAGTATTTATATATATAGATTAAATATTCTGGCTCATACGTTTGCTTTCATACATATAACTGAATCAACTATTATTGTTTAGTTTTAAAACAACAGGTAACAAATTTAATAGTGAAATAGTCTTTAACTGGTTAAAATAAATATGGAAAGATCAGTGGAATTTTAATAGTTATAAAGTTCTCGTCATTGAGACGTATGTGGAAATTTAACTTTATACTTAAAGTTTAACTGAAATGTCCTTATTACTGGTGCCTTTTAGTTAGCACTTAGCTTGTATGAGGGAGTCCTGCAGCTGTGGTTCATCAGTTATGTGATGACGAAATCCTTCTCCACACTCGCTTCCACTGTAGGCGGTTATGGTGGATACTTTTCTCTCACACTAGCTGAGTTAGTTCTACAAATCGTCTGATGGCTTGTAACCACGAACCCAAAATTTTGGGAATACACAATCTCCTTATGCAGATTTTCAGATGGACGCGAGCAATTTCGGTGCAAATGCTCTCGAATCAATTTCGTCCGAGGAATTCCTCTTGTGACGGCGTTCTATGAATCACTTGGCCTGGGAAACTAGTAATTCCTCTTCGACGGGTGTTCTGCGATACACTTGGTCTGGGATATTATTTTTCTTATGACTGATGATCCAATTCCTAGGTTTCAAGTCGTAATATGTATAGTCCTGATCCTGAAGTTTTACAGTTTGTGTATTTAAATATGCGGGTTTACTCTTAGGGTTTCAGAGTTGCCCAAATACTGTCGATCTGTCACTTTTGATATAGGAATTATAGGTCCGATCCTTCTCTTTCTAGCTTCTTGGGAGTTGCTCATATGAAGTTGCGAAGCTGTCTGTTCTGTGTTTCTGAGTTCACTAGATTATATCTCTCATTCTCAGTTCAAATCACAGATGGTGTTTTCGCCGAATGTTCCAATAGAATGCATTGTTTATTCCGGCATCTCAAATCAAACCAATCAAATCTCTCTAGCACTGTTTGGGTGGGGAAGTTTTAAATATCCCCTCGCGTGTTTAAAATATTAATTTTAATATCCACACGTGACCTCTTTATAATAAGACGTAATATTGTTTCGGCTGCACCTATCTGCCTCCCACAATATTGTGACCATGTTTTCCTGTCGTAATGTCTTCCGCCAAGATGTCTACCCCGACAGATTATCTAATTATCGCCTTTATCTGAGTGCCTCCGCCAGACAGTTGTCTGGTCAGACAATGTTGTCTTCTTACGTCGCACGCACAATACAAGCTTGTGTCAACACGATCAGCAGCTTTTCACT
Source organism: Oreohelix idahoensis (assembly GCA_024509875.1). Classification (NCBI taxonomy): domain Eukaryota; kingdom Metazoa; phylum Mollusca; class Gastropoda; order Stylommatophora; family Oreohelicidae; genus Oreohelix; species Oreohelix idahoensis. The sequence continues at coordinate 667,782 of JAMPIV010005525.1, forward strand.
GGGGTCAAATGTTGGACCGACACGTTTCCAAAGGTGGTCAGACGGATTCAAAGAGATAAGCGGGTGACCGGTCTGATGACTGGGTATTGTTACGATAATACCACAGTTCACCTGGCAGAACGTAAATACGTCCGAGGAGTGGTAAACAAGATAAAGACAGTCCTATAGCAAATACTTCCGTAGGGGAGTGGAGTGTTAGAGACTTTCCCCTACTAGATTCAGCATAGAGAGAAAAAAATGGTGCATAAAATATGCCACATAATAATGAATGAAAGGGCAAAAATTATGCCAAATAAAAGCGATGAGTGAGAGGAAGAGAAAAATGAAGGAAAAAAAAATGATACTGACGGAGTAGACGTGAGATCGCACAACCGTATCGTCACAACGGGCCACAACAGATTGGGATACCACCTATTCAACAAGCTAAATATAGGAACTACCGATGAGTGTGACTGTGGCACCGATAAAATGACTGCTGAACATCTGCTTCAAAGATGCCCAACAAATGAGGACCAGAGAAAGTACATGTGGCCATCACCAGACCATTCCTGGAGAAGTTTTATGGAGACAGAAATAGCCTCCAGCTGACCACTGCTTTCTTTGAGTATATCAAGTTGACGTCTGAGAGTGTACGAAGAAGAAGAAGATTTCGGGTCATTTAGTTCTGTAGGAGTGAAGAAATCACATTTTAAATATAGAAAGTGAGTTTTCAGTTACCCTGTATACGGTCTGTCTTCACTTGTTGTCCAGAACCGGCAGTTGCAGACTCGGATACCATCTGTTAAAAAAAAACTGAAGATTGGACAGACAGGTGAGTAACTGAAGATTGGACAGACAGGTGAGTAACTGAAGATTGGACAGACAGGTGAGTGTCCATGTGAAGGGGGGACAAACAGTAGAACATGTACTCCAAAACTGTCGGCTCCATGAGAGGAGCAGACTGGCAGTGTGGCCTTCTCCAACCCAGTTGATAGAGAAACTGTATGGTGATGAGAGAAGCCTGAGACGAACTTCCAGCTTCATAAGAGAGATATGCCTTCAGCAAACACCTGCGAAGTTTTCCTGTCTCAAAAACTGCACAGTTTGTTTTTTTCTTCTGATTCCACATTAGTGATCTTGGTGTATCATTTCAATTCTTATATTCTGCGGATGCACACATTTATGAAAGAAAGTCAGTACTTTTGTGATTAAAATTTATATATATATGCGAGCTTTGCTTGTTTTGGCGAGGCGATGCTTTCAGCCTAGACACAAGGACCGTCGGTTATATTAGGGCGCATGCCCAGATATAAAAGACCTTGTGATCTGGTGTTTTCTGATTGTCATTCTTTTAATGTTCATATGTTTTTCAATGCAGTGAAAGCTTCGCTTGCCTTTTGTTTTCTTATTTTGACAATTCTTATGTTGTGTGACGGTATTGCCTCCCCTGCTTTGCAGTAATGGTCCAACAGTGACCAAACTCAAGAGTATATAATATAGGCTTCAATGGAGTCTATTTGTACACAAGATTACTCTTAGCAGAAATGTAGATAGAATGGTAGTAAAGCTTCTATCACATGGGAGTCTTCACAAGAAATTCAGGTAAGCGAAAACAATGCTGGCTATCGCTAAGCACGTTGATTCTGTAACCTGCCGACCACTTTTGTGAAGAATTTAAGCACTTATTTATTAGCTCGTTAAGCCCCCACCCCTGATTTACTCAGTGGAATTCTCTTATTCAAGCATAGCTCTGTTTAGAATGTGTGTAGTAATTGACTGAGACAAACATGCAGTAACTTTAAAATGATCAAATCGAAGTTAAATTTGTAACATTACAAATAACAAAATTTAATCATCACTTTAGTTTTAACAGTTTCAAAATAATTTGATTAGTTATTAATAAAGAAAAGCTATCATCATCGTATTTGGGGATTGCAAAAAGGGTAAGAAAGTTCAGATGGCAGCATATATTTGAACTTAGCTGCCAATGACGGTTCTGTCTTTTCACACTGATCACTCGTCTCTGGTCAAGGTTGTCGGGTGTAGCTCGTCTCTCAGAATCTTCAAGGAAAGTCTACACAGTGTTCTTTGTCTTAAAGCGTAGGCCACTGATCACGTCTTGTTCCAGAAATAGTACGTTCTGCTGGTACCACCAATAACTGTGATAGAAGAATAAAAAGAACGCGCTTCTGAGTATGGCGTTCTCCGACACACAGTTATGTGTCCCCCCTCTTCTATTTCACCATCCCACTTAACTCAGAGTTTACCCTCGATGAGAATTAAATGTAATCCCTCGGGATAAAACTTCTTTTACATTTAAACTGAATAGCTTTAGCTTTACATTACATTTAAATGAAAAAGGTTAAACGTAGAGATATAATATGTTTTACATTTACATCTCCACTGTTTGAAAAGTGTTCACAATATAAATTCATTCGTGTTTCATTTACATTTACACTTGTGGAAAAGTTTGAAACTTCTATTAATAAAAATGAATATTTTCCCATGGACATTTACAAGTCTGGCTACAGACTTGTCGCACAGATGAATAAAATAGACGAATCGTTCTCTTACAACACGTGTCTGGGATTTCTTTTAGTTTTAACATAGATTGCCCCTTCTGTCTCAGTGTTTCTTCAATTTCCTAGTCCCGGTTGTTCTTTATTAAAATTTGAAAGAGATTTCCTGTGCTTTATAAGTCTTATCTGGTTCTCCAATAAAAGATCCGGATAACAATTAGGAATTAGGAATCTAGTTCTTCCTCTGGCGAAGGTCTGATGTCTTGGCGAGCGTGCAAATCACAGAGAAATAAAACTGAAATTGTCAACCTATATTCCCTCAAGTGATGTTATGAATCTAATCAGAAAGATCCAATCATTTCAAATCATGCAGGATAGACTGTGATATTTCAAAATAGTCCCACGTGAAATAAGGTGTGTGTCTGCAAAGATCACATATTACCTACCATATATGGACATCTGATGCCTTGTATACACTCTTACAAACATATTTGTAGACTCATATTGTCTAAAATGTAATAAATCCATGATTACTTTTTAACCAAGGACCGGAAGCAATTACATCACATTTGTCTGCCCACCCGTGTCACACAGACGGTAATGTCGTCTTATCAGCGGTTCAATCTAAACGCTCCGGCGACTATCTTATCTCGCTCCTCGTAGGCTGGGATGACCAGGTAACAAACCAGTGACACATTTGCAAGGAGTATCACAACTGTGATAGTTATCACCTACAGGGTGATTTGATAAAATCATATCTGCTACTTAGCAGACAAATAAAGAAAGAAAGAAAGAAAAGTGCGATAATTGACAGCACCTTATAAAAATCAGTAACACAAATGTACCGATACTGCCGGAGAGAACCAAAGATCGATAGTGGTTGCCCCGTTTCGTCACATGTTGTATACTTATTTTTGTGTGTCACAGAAAAATGGGGAAAAAAAGGAAAAAAACGTTAATCAATCATTAGAGCGCAGAATCTACATTTAAGATCGCTGGGTTTTTATTTGATAGTTATGTAATCTGTATGTGTATTCCGCACTGAAAGCTGTACGAGTACCACGCAACTTGTTTTAAGTCAAGAGGTGTAATGCGGATTGGGGAAAGGGGGGGGGGGGGGGATTTTATCACTGCCACAGAAAAATCCTTCAGCCCAGGTGCGACTTGTTATGAGCCTGTCCTGGGATCGTCGCCGAACATTTTATGAGCTCTGGCTGGGTCGTTTTCAAGAATGGGGAAAAGGGAGGGTTATGGACACGTATGTATGTGGGTCATCATTCCTCGTATAAATTATTAGTTATTGCTAAGATACACAGATGACAAATAGCATCATTTATCATGTCGGCCTCGTTTTGCTCCCTGTCTGTCATCTAAACACGAGAAAGTGACAATCTGGCCGGATTAATTCTGCCTGACAGGCGAAGTTACTTGCATAAATCCACTAACTAGATTTGAAGAAGAAAAACAATTGGAGGGTTGTACCTGGCGTGTATTTGAGGCGTTCTCTTGCTAAGAGTGGCGTGGCTGGAACAGCTTGACCTAAGGTGACAGATGTTGATGTACGTTACGGTTTGACGCTGTGTGATGATGATGATACGTTTTTGCTGAGATCGTAAACAAATAAATGAAAACAGGTAATGATAGGCACCTGCAAGAAAGACAGAGAGAAGTTACACAAATCAGTTAACCAGACCACGAGGTCTTTTATATTTTGATATGCGCCCTAATATAAACCAACTAGGTTGAACGGAGCGAGCCTCGTCAAAACGAGACAAAACTCAATTTTTGTGTGTAAAAAGAGGTTACTAAACAACAGAAAACTCACAGGTATAAGCAGGGGCGTACTTCAAGCATATTTCAGCTGGAGCGGATTGTTGCGTACATATTTTTTATATGTCGCACAGATTACAGTTGATACGATTACAAATGAAAATGTAACTATCTGTTTGATAAAAGGATATTTATTTATGAACTTACAACTTTTAAGAAAGGGGAATAACTCAGAATAGTAAATGTGTATTTATTCTTTGGGTGATTGGTTCCTGTTTTGTTTCCGTGGATTGAACAAGCGGAGGAATCTAGATTTTCTATTATAGCTGGAAACAGATTGTTCTCGCTTAAGGTTTTGCAGGAATATTGAAAGTCCGAATCTAGGTTTACTGTTTGTCTGTTTGAGACGATTCCGTCTTATATCATGTTATCTTTGTGTGTCTGGGCTGGATTATTTGTTCTTACACTCTGAGCGGATGAAGATAAGAGAGTGTGTTCTTCGGTTATGGAGTCTGGCGGGACGCCAATGTCGAGCGGTCCAAAGTTTTGTGATCTCAAGTTATCATGGGGAAGAAGATTGTGTCTTCTAGGACTGTTTTAGTCTATGTGTTCCCCAGTATTGTTTCTATTACGCCAGAAAAGTGTTTTTTGTGCTTGCTATTGATTCTTGGCCAAGGTAAACGTACTTTTACTGACTTCGTTCCTAGGCTTACGATGGGTTATGTTTAGGCCTACATGAATCTACTTATGTTCAGATGTCAGAACGACATATCGTTTAGCAGCACTAAGAATGTTTCTACACAGCAATTATGAGGACAGATAATGCTGATATTGGTGGAAACTTTGATATCCTTATGAAGTGAATCTTTCTAGAAGTTTTGTCATCTCACCGTTGTGTGAGCGATGTTAAGGACCAAGGAAGCCATCTTGGAATCCGAATTATTGTCAATCATTCATCAGAGAACAGGGTTGTCCCTTACTACCCGATAATGATCCAGAGATCACAGTTATGAAAGAAAGATCTATTATGGGAGATTTAGCATTTACTCCGAAGATATGTGCTGAATGCTATTTGAAAGAATCTACGCTAGAGTACACGCTACACTCATGCTAAGAGAGATTCTGTACAAGAGTCACTATGAACATTATGTATAAACTGACGTGATCTGTCAGTACAACCTGATATATAGATATATAGATGTGGATTAACTATAGAACTATGAATGCTTGTCTACAAATGTTCCAGTATGAGGTTATCCAGCATGTATGCTAACTTAAGATGATACACCATTGATCAACACCATGCTGTTTATGTCGTCATGTGTTCCTGTAACCATACACGTACTGTTCCAGTGTGCGTCTCATTAAACATTACAAAAAGACCACAGTAGTTCCAGTAATCCTTGACTTCTACATGTGAGGGTGTCGCGAGAGACGAATGAGTTTGTATTTCGTTTCTATACCCATTGTGTGCATACCAGACAGTCGTGGGAAACCCACTAATTTTACAAGAAATGTTTACAGAACACTGAGACAGCACGCAACAACATTCACCTGAAATGTTTTCACAACACGCGGACATTGCACCAACAGACTATCGGAATAATTGATACTAAGTTGCGGATATGTTTACACAGGGCCAGTGTTAACCAAGTATTGTTGTGACTAAGGGAGACTTAAAGTCTGCACAAGGACAACATGAAAGCAGTATGAATACGAAATTATAACGAGAAGAACAACACTGTACGTGCCCCAAAGGACGCACACAGACAGTTTGTCTGGGAGAGGAACAACAAGGAAACGATAATAGAAAAATATTACAGGAAATGTACCCAGGAATGAGGACTGAATGTCTGACGAAAGGAAAACAAACGAATTTTCACATGACCCAAGAAGCGACCGGAAAAAATAGCCCTAGGCGATTCAGACAGTATATACTGAACGAAATCTATCGTTCGGGCAATGGTATGAAAAATCATTCCGCCCGCATATACTGGTTCCATATTTCACGAGGAAGATTCAGGCCAAGTGTCAGTGAAATTCATGATATGGACATCAAGGTTAGTGTAATATAGATTTGTACCTTATATCATTATATCTTAACCTCAGTCAGATTATATATACCTATTTCCCATATATGTAAATAAATATAACACTGTAATTACCAGTCACGTTTATTATAATATTATATCGCATACTCATAAGTACAGATTGCAATAAACACCATGCAAAGAATTATTATTATACTTATAAGATCGCACAGTTTCATTAATTATAATGAAGTAAATACAAGACACGTTTATTTTGTCTCTTACATTACCTGTTAACCGTACAGTAAACACCGCACAGTCATTCATTATAAGGATAAGATTTCACAGACACAAACACACCGCATGCGGAGCATAGGTTACGGGGTATTTATACGGGATTATCCTTTTATCCATCGCAGTGGTAGAGACCGGGGACCTTTGAGATACCTCAGCCTTTGTCTACTACGTTGCGGGCGTTAATTACGGGACAAGCTAAAAAGTAGGGCCGACCAGAGATACTGCGACGACACGCATCTCACATGTAATTAACGGCACCCAATTTACCCATTCTCCACGGGGGTTTTTGAGAAAGGAATTCGCCAGACGGTGAAGGGTCTTTCCATCATCCGCAGCCACCCACGCAGAACAGGGTGCAGACAATACCAAGGCAGGATTGTTGCATTACTAAAGAGCTGTCCACGTTACTTTAATTATCGGAAGGGGCAAGAGCCGACGGACGAATTTGTAAACCAGCGTCTACGCAAATTATTGAGAAACAAAATTACTTGTAGTAATGGACAGAATCTCCCAGTGAAATATATGCGCCAACAAATACCAAGATATAACCTGCTTCCACCATCATCACCACCCGAGACCAATATCTTCACCACACAGGGACATCTGCATATCAGCGGAAGTCTCCACCGCATAACATTGTTTAAACAACAACATAGGAACACGCCAGCTCAGACACGCGGCGCAATGTCAACACTCGCTTTGTGAGCGACAAAAGGAACAGGCCATCGACACCTGACGAAATCCAGTGGACCGTCCAGTGTTATTGAATGCAGACTAAGACTTGCCCGTGTATACAAATTCCCAGAGTTTTATTGACAGTCATTCCGAGCCCCGAATCAAGATATCCTTTTTTGTTGGGGTTAAGATTAGGTTAATTCATCATCATCATCACATCGTGTAGACTTAAGTTTAGTGAGTGTATTTTTTGCCTAACTATTATCTTCTTGTCCAGCCATAGTTAGGTTAGTTCTTATTACATTTGTATTGTTGTAACTGAATGTTGTTATATTTCAGTATTTTAATAAACGTTGTAGTTGTGGTTACATTACCCACACACGTTATTACATATATAGAGAAGGAACGAAAGTGTGCGAAAGAGACATACTGTTCTTCTTCTCTTTCTCTTCTGTTCACTCAGTGTAATAGGGGAGTGGGGGCTCGTTAGTATTATAATATAGAGAGGGAGATAGAGTGGTAGGAGGTATATGTCACGAGATCCAGAATCACTGGGGCTATATGCTGGGAACTCATCCCAAAGTCTTATATTCACCTTCTCCACTCCTGCTGCTCATCTTCAACCGGGTGCCAGGCGAATCTGAGCCATTGACAAAGCCGGCACCTCACAGATAACTCTCTTTGGTTACCCTCACAGGGGTAACGTTGTGACATAATTGTGGGCTGCAGTCCGGAATATACCTTGGGACTTGCCCTAGACTAAAACATTAAATAATTCTTTTTTGCAAATTTTGTATAAACATATTCACTGTCTTCTATACTGTTCCTTATTCTACTTAGGTAGAGGGAAAGAACACAGAATAGAGTATTGGATAACTAGATATTCATATTAGATATTAAGATTAGATTAGATTAGATATTCATAGTATATTAAGTAAGACATTGACATATGTTAGAAGATTACACCGTATTAATTTATATGCACTTTGTTACTGCATCTAGTTACCTCTATTGATTTGTTGTCATCATTATAAATTTACCTGGATTTTTGGTACAGGTATGGTACCATGTGGGTCTTTTGACAAAAGGCATTGTTGAAGTCGAACGCATCGAAACGAGCGAACCGACGTTGTATAGTTCTTTTGTTCACAAGTGAACAATAGCGCTAAGCCACCGAGACGATACATTTTGGCAGTGTTTTCTTGGTGGGCAGACTGTTTAGGGTCAGACTTTTTATGGTCAGGACTGTTTAAATATTGTCGTTTATCTGCACGGGTGTAAAGGTTATAGGGAAGTATTCAGGAAATTTGGTTGTTGTTTCTCCCTTGGGGCAAAGTCACGATTTTATTTTTCGCTCTAAATTGCTCTCACATAATTTTGAGTTGCGACAGGCAGATTGAAATTCTAGCTTGACCATGGCAGATTGGTTGCAAATGCGCGCAGCGCTTATCCAGGAAGCAACTAGTTTAAAACTAGAAAAAGGAGAACTTATAGAATATGTGGAAAAAATGTTAACTGCAGAGCAAGAGAGAAAAGATAAAATTGCAGAGCAAGAGAGAAAAGATAAAATTGCAGAGCAAGAGAGAAAAGAAAAACTGGCAGCAGAAGTAGAGCAAACAAGATTGAGATTAGCAGCGGAGAAGGAGGAGAGAGAAGCCAAGAAATTAGAAGCTGAGAGAGAGAGAGAAGCCAAGAAATTAGAAGCTGAGAGAGAGAGAGAGGCCGAGTATAGGAGATTCAAGGCAGAGTTAGTGAGAAAAAACGGAAGAGAGAGAGCACGCGCTTCGGATGAAGAGGTTGTGTGAAACATATGAAAAACCCAAAAGACTTGAACCGGAAATATGTATTTCGGCCCATGAAGTGACAGATGAGCTAACATATCGCCTAGAAGACACACCATCTCCGCATTGCATTACTTCATATGCAAAGAAATCCGCAGGAAAAACTGATTATGAGAAGGGCCCAGTTGGCCGGTATCAGGGGAAGAAAGACACCTTCCTTTGCAATCCACATAGAAATGAAACTCAACAAAAATCCTTTTCTCAGAACCAGAGGCAAGGGGATAAATGGTGCCGGTATTGTCGCAGGAAAAATCACTACAACCGGCGAGTGCCGAAACCGCCCTCCTCTCCATCGCAATGGGCGTATACAGAAACCCGAACAATGAAGGACAAAGAGTCCCGGAGAAAAGAGGGGGAAAAATCACACCCGGCGGTAGTTAATTCAATGGATTCCAGACACCGCTGCAGAGATAACGGAAAGTTATTAAAAGGCACAGAAGAACCCACTCTAATTGCGAGCGGTACCTTCGATGGATCTTGCAAGGGGACTTCGAATAAAACAATTTCACCTGGCATCACAGGAAAGAAGAAAACAGGCACTTGTCTCCTGACATCAGGAGAAACAATTATTACCTTACTCCACCGGCCCTTCTACGTGGAAAGAAGCGACCGGACAGGAACGGGCATTCGCTATTATCCACGGAAATAGACAGTTGCCCACATCGCCTAAGTCTGCCTTTACCCAGGACGAGGAAAAGTCAGATCCTACCACTTTTAAAACTTACGGAGAGAAATGTGTGCCTTTAGAAGGTATAACAACACATACGATTATCGGGACAGGGTGGACGACGGACACGGAGACACCCCTCGACTCTCTTCAAAAGGAGGTAGAAGAGGATCACGAGGAGAACAGTGTGGTAGAGCCGGCGGGGATACAGCAGCTTAACACCCACGGGACTCCGATTCTATATGTAGGCGAGACAAAAACTAAGCGGATAGACAGAAGGAAAGACACCAGGCGACACAAAAGGAAACAGCTTGGTGTACGCGCTTTATGCAAGGCACAGCGCCGACGCGCGAAAGTTACAACACACTGTACCAGATATAAATGGACAGATGGGTTGCACCGTATCTTGAATTATGACCATTCCACGGGCAAGATACACAAGATACGTAATAAGGACAAACAATGGCCAACTTTGATCCGTCGGCGGATTCAAAGATTGGTTAGCAGAAGAATTATCCCTTACCATACGCCAAGGCCACTGCATTGAAAGAAGAGATCGACTATTTGTTGAAAGAGGGAATTATCTCCAGGTCAGAATCCCCATACAATGCCAGTGTGGTTTTACTGAGGAAACCTAGCGGTGAACATCGCTTGTGTATTGATTATCGGAGACTCAACGCAGTTACGCAATTTAACCCAGAGCCACTACCCGATACCAACCAGTTGTTTGCAAAGCTGAGCAGGGCATGCTACTTTTCCAAGATTGACCTCAGCAAAGGGTATTACCAGATACCAGTTAAAGTTGGCATCAGACCTCTCTTGGCCTTCAGCACGCCGGAAGGCCATTTCGAATTCAACGTTTTACCGTTTGGGTTGAGCAATGCCCCGGGAATTTTTACTAAATGATGAGGAAACTACTAGATCCTCGGGGGCATGATGCGATACAGAATTTCTAAGTGCCAGTTAGCATATTCAGAACTGGATTTTTTGGGGCATACTATAGGGCAGGGAACAATGGTACCTGAAGACAAGAACATAGAGAAAATGAAAAGGGCACCCAGACCGTCCACGAAAAAGGACGTAAGATCTTTTGTATCTCTTTGTGGGTTCTACCAAAGGTACATCAAAGATTTTAACAGCATTTGCACACCATTGACAGAATTAACGAAGAAAGGGAACCCAGATAAAGTAAGGTGGAATGCTGAATGTGAGCAGGCCTACACTCTGTTAAAGGAGAAACTTACGGCGAAACCAATATTACAGTTACCAGACACTACGAAGGATTTCACCCTGAGAACGGATGCGAGTAATGTCGGGCTAGGAGCGACGCTACTACAAGCGCACAGCGAGACGGACGCCTCGCTCTTCCCAATCGCCTACGCCAGCAGAAAACTGAATAAAGCGGAGAAAAATTACTCGACAATTGAGAAAGAGTGCCTGGCGTTAGTATGGGCCGTGAGGAAGTTTCAACCATACTTATATGGCAGGAAATTCAACCTACAATGCGACCACCAGCCTTTAACGTTTTTAGCTGCCTCGAAAAACTTAAACTCCAGACTTATGAGGTGGTCGCTGGTCTTACAGCCCTACACCTTTCACATCGATTACATCCCAGGGAAAGAAAACGTGGGAGCGGACTTCCTTAGCCGCCACCCGACCCCCACCTCAGACGGAATAGATAAGGAAGAAGATGGGGAGAACGAAGGGTCGAACCAGGAAGAGAAGGAGACAAAAGATAGTGAGAAGATACTAATAGGGGGCAATAAGGAAAGCGAAATACCCCCTAATTCGCAATAGTTCTCCCATGCTCGAACTTGTTGGGGGAAAGCTATGTCGCGAGAGACGAATGAGTTTGTATTTCGTTTCTATACCCATTGTGTGCATACCAGACAGTCGTGGGAAACCCACTAATTTTACAAGAAATGTTTACAGAACACTGAGACAGCACGCAACAACATTCACCTGAAATGTTTTCACAACACGCGGACATTGCACCAACAGACTATCGGAATAATTGATACTAAGTTGCGGATATGTTTACACAGGGCCAGTGTTAACCAAGTATTGTTGTGACTAAGGGAGACTTAAAGTCTGCACAAGGACAACATGAAAGCAGTATGAATACGAAATTATAACGAGAAGAACAACACTGTACGTGCCCCAAAGGACGCACACAGACAGTTTGTCTGGGAGAGGAACAACAAGGAAACGATGATAGAAAAATATTACAGGAAATGTACCCAGGAATGAGGACTGAATGTCTGACGAAAGGAAAACAAACGAATTTTCACATGACCCAAGAAGCGACCGGAAAAATAGCCCTAGGCGATTCAGACAGTATATACTGAACGAAATCTATCGTTCGGGCAATGGTATGAAAAATCATTCCGCCCGCATATACTGGTTCCATATTTCACGAGGAAGATTCAGGCCAAGTGTCAGTGAAATTCATGATATGGACATCAAGGTTAGTGTAATATAGATTTGTACCTTATATCATTATATCTTAACCTCAGTCAGATTATATATACCTATTTCCCATATATGTAAATAAATATAACACTGTAATTACCAGTCACGTTTATTATAATATTATATCGCATACTCATAAGTACAGATTGCAATAAACACCATGCAAAGAATTATTATACTTATAAGATCGCACAGTTTCATTAATTATAATGAAGTAAATACAAGACACGTTTATTTTGTCTCTTACATTACCTGTTAACCGTACAGTAAACACCGCACAGTCATTCATTATAAGGATAAGATTTCACAGACACAAACACACCGCATGCGGAGCATAGGTTATGGGGGTATTTATACGGGATTATCCTTTTATCCATCGCAGTGGTAGAGACCGGGGACCTTTGAGATACCTCAGCCTTTGTCTACTACGTTGCCGGCGTTAATTACGGGACAAGCTAAAAAGTAGGGCCGACCAGAGATACTGCGACGACACGCATCTCACATGTAATTAACGGCACCCACTTTACCCATTCTCCACGGGGGTTTTTGAGAAAGGAATTCGCCAGACGGTGAAGGGTCTTTCCATCATCCGCAGCCACCCACGCAGAACAGGGTGCAGACAATACCAAGGCAGGATTGTTGCATTACTAAAGAGCTGTCTACGTTACTTTAATTATCGGAAGGGGCAAGAGCCGACGGACGAATTTGTAAACCAGCGCCTACGCAAATTATTGAGATACAAAATTACTTGTAGTAATGGACAGATTCTCCCAGTGAAATATATGCGCCAACAAATACCAAGATATAACCTGCTTCCACCATCATCACCACCCGAGACCAATATCTTCACCACACAGGGACATCTGCATATCAGCGGAAGTCTCCACCGCATAACATTGTTTAAACAACAACATAGGAACACGCCAGCTCAGACACGCGGCGCAATGTCAACACTCGCTTTGTGAGCGACAAAAAGAACAGGCCATCGACACCTGACGAAATCCAGTGGACCGTCCAGTGTTATTGAATGCAGACTAAGACTTGCCCGTGTATACAAATTCCCAGAGTTTTATTGACAGTCATTCCGAGCCCCGAATCAAGATATCCTTTTTTTGTTGGGGTTAAGATTAGGTTAATTCATCATCATCATCACATCGTGTAGACTTAAGTTTAGTGAGTGTATTTTTTGCCTAACTATTATCTTCTTTTCCAGGCATAGTTAGGTTTAGTTCTTATTACATTTGTATTGTTGTAACTGAATGTTGTTATATTTCAGTATTTTAATAAACGTTGTGTAGTTGTGGTTACATTACCCACACACGTTATTACATATATAGAGAAGGAACGAAAGTGTGCGAAAGAGACATACTGTTCTTCTTCTCTGTCTCTTCTGTTCACTCAGTGTAATAGGGGAGTGGGGGCTCGTTAGTATTATAATATAGAGAGGGAGATAGAGTGGTAGGAGGTATATGTCACGAGATCCAGAATCACTGGGGCTATATGCTGGGAACTCATCCCAAAGTCTTATATTCACCTTCTCCACTCCTGCTGCTCATCTTCAACCGGGTGCCAGGCGAATCTGAGCCATTGACAAAGCCGGCACCTCACAGATAACTCTCTTGAATACAACAGTACCACCAGCCATCATACTTTACAGTGATGTTCTATACACCACACTCGATTCTTTACAGTGGAGTCGCAAACAACAGAACTTTACAGTGGTGTACTACAGGTGTAGTAAGAAATAACTTCTTTACACGGATCTTTCCCCTTCTATAAAGAATGACACTTACAAATACATTTTTAACAGTAAGTACTATCATGATACTGCTCGATGGCATCCCTTTACTGGCTGTCACCCAGGGCGGCCCGCCTCCATCGCACCGCCTTAGTGCGTGTGGTAAAGTGGGATGTTATAAATATTTATAGGGGACTTAGTGTACTGACTGAGATCAGCTGTGAAGGTATCTGTATCTAATAAGTGTGGTGTATTACAGATGACCTTACTTGCTACCACATTTATACCTCAGTCAGAATTATTCTGGAATATTGTGATGACTACGTTAAATGTCTAGGGTTATGAAAATGATGAAGTGTAAGTCACAACAAGAACAGACAGATAAACAATTTAATTTATTCCACAACACTTTGCAACACTGTGACACTCACACACATATAACACTCTATAAGACTATCTTAAATGAGTCAAGTGTTTAAGTTTAAAAATATATGTATTAATTCTTGTCAATAATGGATATCCTGATTCAACTACACAGTGAACCAGGAATCACAATCAAATGTAATTACAAGTATATGTACACAGTTTATAAATATAATCTTTGTATTGACATATTTTATTATTATTATTCTATGTGTGTAATTTGTGCAGTAGTAATATGAGGTAATACTGGTTTTGTTCAAGCTTGGTTGTTGTTTTTCATCATGACTTCAAGTGTTTGATTATCGGGGAAATAGTATTGGGAAAAGTTCACAGTTCCTGTCATTTGAACCAATTAATTGTCCCTCTGTGTTTAACAAAATGTCAGTTTGTGAGGGGGCACATAATGTTGAGCTACTCTGGCCACAGAAGCTTATCTTTCGTGATGGCGGCAGGAAAAGACCCCTGCTCGATTGCTTCCTGTGTTCTGGAGACACCTCACTGGTCGCTATCTGGACCAAGGAGTATGCTGTCAGCCTCTGGATTCAGCAAAACTCAGACCAGGTGCTGCTTCAATAACTAGGACCACAGTCCCTGAAACAAGAAAGTTGTACCTCCTACTTCATAACTAATTTATAATCTATTTCCACACTGAACACAATACATAACAAACACTGAGTTCAGAGCGATAGGCCAACTGCTAGCTTCATCTGAAACAATTTACACCAGTATTCTCCTCCTAAATGGTTACTACGCCTCTGCAATTCCAGCATTATTTCTATCTAGTCAATAAGATAGGTGTCAGTGTACTGTTTGGCAATTCCATGCAGTTTTACTTTTCTCCGACACGTCCTGTTCAGGTTGGAGCAATATTTAGGCTTTGCCTCATGTTGGCTACTGAACCACACACATATACAGACATAAATTATCAATTTACATTCAATTTTCATTAAAAAGATATCAAATATTTCAAGCTTACCACAATTCATGGAAATAATACACAGATACGTTGACTGGCGATGAATAATGGCACAAATTCCGATCTGCCTCTGTCCCAGACTTTTATTTAGCAAAATATGATCTGGCTCTCAACGCACTGTTTCTTAGTAAGTTTATTTTAAAATGTGGCACTGACCTGACGCTCCTAATTGACTATATTGGCGGGTCTAACCAATCGGGCCATGTTTACACAGCTTTTTAAAAAAAAGTACCCCTACTCACGTTTCCCTAACAACAAAAAATTAGTATTTATAGTCCGACTAATCGTGTTTAGCCTTACATTTACTTCTATCCAATCAAATAGGATTTTACATGGTGGCCCATTTCCCGAAAAATAGTGGTTTCAAAACATGCCACTGTGCGATTATTTTTTGGTGTTGTCTGACACCCTCACTATTTTCTTTTGGCTATAATTTGTTAATTCCTAGACTATTTGCGTAACACTTAACATATTCTTTGTCAGCAAGTCCTAAGGAACCCAAATATATAAATTTAATGGGGCTAAGGGGCTGCGTTCAAAATATGTATTTTCTTCTAGGATAGTCGTGCTGTTACCACCTCCTCACTTCCAAACTTTTAGGGTGTCTGCTGTACTGTCAGGCTTTCAAACGTAAACCAGTATAATGTCATGTTTCCTAATAAGCGTTTTTCAGGTTTTTAAACCTAACTCTCGTAGTTGTAGTGTTTTTTATCACGGTCTATTTGAAAAAAAGTTAGTGCCTCTGGCCTTTCGCGCGGCGAGGGTGGCATTAATTGTATATCGCGAGACGCGTGTTCGTGTTGCATGCGTTCCTGCTTTCAGCCCTCCCTCTCTCTATCCTAAGTTTATCTGTCTTTTCATCACGCCGTGTATAAAATGAAATTAATGGAAGTATTAATTTAGGTCATTACGCATTGTGCCTAGCTCAAGGTTTTCTTAGAAATACAGTACACGTTTTATTGTAGAAAGCGTGTAGTGATGCAGTAGGCTTTACTATCAACGTGAAAGCGTGAGAATATGCAGACGAAGCATAAAACGGGTTTTTATTGTTCAACTAGCATGACGTTCTATTAACACAGGCGTACGCTATTGGAAAGCACGGGTCTTTAACCATTTCTCTTTCCTTTTATTGAATTTATGTGTTAGGCTTTACATTTACCTTTTAATTTATATATGTGGATTTAGAATGTTTCACGACAGTGCGCCACTGTGCAAAAGCATTCCAGGGATTCCGTTCAAGTCTACCTTTGCGCTGCAACAGACGTCCGTGACGTCACGCCGCACGACCAGCTTAGCTAAACACTGTTTTTTTTTTAAAAAGCGTACCACTGCGGGTAGGATCTTTCCCGACATTAATCATAACTATGGACTGTGTGACCCTAACGATTCATATATTTTTAAAGACAACATGTATTACGTGAATGTCGACTAGCAGCGTGCCTAGAGCGCTTACTTCACGAGGTAAAGTGGCCTGTTTCCAAACTTGGTAGCCACTGACTTCTGTCTGCTCACATGTAAATTGGTACATAACTCTGCTGAAGTTGAAGATGGCTGTACACTACTCCACCAATGTACCAGTCTTGGGACCCAAAGACGCAACAATAGAGAATGCAGTAAGCGACCCATAGCTTGACTGCTTGCGTCAGGGTCAGCGAACCAGAGCTGACCAAGACCCTACTCCACCTCCAAGTGGTGGTCCTGAAAACAGGCTGCATCACTGTAGTCTGGCCGAGAGAGTAGGGATCGAAGAGGGAAGGCTAACCCGTCCCAAAAAATGCCGTGCGGAAGTCGGATGTGTCGGCCGAAAGGCGCAAATATCGCAGCTCCGCTGTAAACGGGCACAACGCAACCAACGTCCTTTTCGGGACGAACGAGGAAGAAGAAGAAGTACCAGTCTTGACTTATGGATGCAAGTCATGGATGTAAATTGGTACATAACTCTGCTGAAGACGAAGATGGCTGTATACCGCTCCAATAATGTTTCAGTCTTTACTTATGGATGCAAGTCATAGAAATTGACTACAACCCACAAAAGTCAGCTCCAAACCTCAGAAATAAGGTATCTGAAGTGGTTGAAGTAACAAGAAGATACTGTACATGGTTCACAACCAGACGATACGTCATGACCTCAAAACTCAGCCCCTGCAGACCCATGTGGAACAGTCCCAATTACGATGGTATGCCATATATACAGAATAGAAGAAGATTGGCTACCACGACAAATATGGAAAACCAAGAGCCAGGGATCCAGACTTCCAGGACGACCCGGAGTCCGATGGGGGACAACATTAGACAATTTCAGAAGGACTGGGGACTAGATTGGAACGAACGAACGAACGAACTTTATTTTCGAAGGGTTGAGAATTGGGCGCGCAGGCCCGTCTAACATTCTGCCCTTTCACTCTCATTAATCTTGCATACTATATCCTTTTATTCCCACGTGTTACTTTAAGCATTAATTTAAAGGCATGCAACATTATAAAGTTAACATAACAGCATTCATTTACAGTATGCAATCATAATAAAAAATGAGTAGCCTAGGTTTTTTTTTTAAAATAAACAAGATAGTGACTGAAGAAAAATAATAATAATAAAAAATAAAATAATATAAACAAAACAATAAATAAATAAGTTATGTATACCGACACTCACTTATGCGGTCAAAACGTCTAATCTGTAGTATTTTTGAATGTGTCATCAATCCTCAATACAAAAATTACAAAAACACATTCTCGCTTACATCCATACATTCTTGGCGGAAATTGAAATAATAATAATAACACTTTCTTGCGCACTTCTGTAGCAGAAAAAGTCTTTCAGCAGTTTAAAAAAAAAAAAATATATCTGCATGTACATGACCCATTTAAGCAAACGGAAACATTCACATGTCTAAAGTACAGTGGTATGCGGGTACATTCTCACATACATTACATTATATAATAGTATTCTTCTTCTTCTTCCGTCCTTAGCCAAAGACCGACCAAGCAATCAGAGGCCATCACGCCTTGTGGCGTCTTAAGGGCAACAGCAGATTGATTTTCTCTGTTGTAGTTTCCCATCACGCCTAGCGGCGTCTTTAGGGCAACAACAAATAGATCCATCTGCCGCTGTTTCCGTAATCGGTGTGACAAGCCAACGGGTGATCAGCCCATTGGGCATATAATAGTATTACATGGATATAAAACAAATTATTCCCATTAAAAACGAGCGGAAGAGGAAAAGAAATGTTGACCTATGGATGAGATGTTGACAGGCAAATGATGTTTCTATGGGGGTAGATAATCAGTGTTTAGGAAGTGTTTGAAAAGTGCTTTGTTAAATGAATATTGTGTAGGTAGGCTTTTTAGGTGGTGTGGAAGGCTGTTCCATAAGTAGGCTCCAGAGTAGGCTAGACTCTGTTTGAACAGGTCGATCCTAGGTTTGGGCAGACGTAACTGATGTAATTGTAGTCCCTCTCTTCTACTGGTTTGAAACAATGATCGTAGGTACGGCGGAGCATTGTTTGATAGAATTGCGTGGGTCAGCTTGGCTTTGTTGTAGAGAAGACGTTTTTTTCAGGGACAGTATTGTGGGTTCTTTTCCTGTCCTTGTGTGTGATATCGTGCGAACCAGGCCAGGAGGAAGACAGCCGATAAGATAGTATGGCCATCTGTCTGGAAAACATATACACCCCAGGGTAGAAGAGGAATGGTTAAATAACTCCACTAATGAGTTAAGGAAGGCAAAGGCAGTGAGAAAGAGAACCGGTCACCGCACTTTCTAAAGCTGAAACGTGATTTAGGGAAGTAGCTAACACTCGGTACTATCTACTCTGAGACTACCTTTTACTTCCATTACGGGTCACTTGCTGCGAGACGGTGCTGCTGTTCGAATTGACCTGGATCGAATCGCCGGAGTGTTTATTACTTTAGTTACTTTTCTATTATCTACAAAGTTATTGAAAAGTCACTTTCTATTTTTAAATTGTTATTTCTTCGCTGCTGTCCTCCTATATATACGAAAAAAAAATGTCAAAATCAAAATAATTAATTACAATTTTACTGAATAATATACTATGCCACATTAACATACAACTCAGCGTGAGATCCGGCGTGTTGAACACATGATTTCAGTTTATTGGCTACTTTAGATTTTATTTTATTTTGTTTCTGGGAATCAAATATTTGAAAACAAAAGGTCAAACTTATTTGGGAAATGTCAGTTACCACTCGTTGTTCGGGCATATGTTTCATGTATATCTAATAGGTACAGGTGAGAATATCAACATTTACAAGTAAGGAAGTGCCGTATGTATATATATATATTCAACGTTGTAAATGTAAAATAAAAGCATACTCACATTCACATTATCTAATTATAAACATGAAATAAAATATGTTGAAAAGTACAAACATCATCATTAAACCTACATTCGATATATCATTTGTTCGGAAAAATAATCATATTAGGGGGGCAGATAATCAGACCTCATAAAGTATTCGAAAAGTCTACGATTGTGTGAATAGGGACTGAGGTTATTATTTTTTAGGAAATGTGGAAGGTAGTTCCAAAGATGAGCAGCAGAGTAAGCTAAGATTATTCAAGTCAAGCCTAGGCTTGGGCACTTGTATTTTGTTAAGCCGTTGACTGTGTCTTTCATTGTATTTGAACATTGGCCACAGATATGTTTGAGCATTCTGTGACAGGATTTTGTGAACAAATTTAGCTTTGTTGAACAGAAAGCGCTTTCTTAGAGGCAGTATTTTGAGATCTTTATATAGATCTACACACTGTGTTTGGCAGTTGTCAGAAACTAGACGCACTGCACGTTTTGTAATGAATGGAGTCTTTTTGTGTTGGGCATAGGGCAACCATCCCTGATTGTGGAGCAATAGTCAAGGTTTGTTCGTATGTGAGATATATAGAACAATTTTCGTGCATCTTCATCTAGGAAATGATTGATTTTAGCTAACTTGTAAACTTTCTGTGCCGTTTGCTTGGTCAGTGCATGTACATGTGAGTTCCAATTTAGATGCTGGTCAACGACTATTTCTAGAGTTTTATGTTCATTAACGTTTTCAATTGGTGAGGTACCGATGTAGATCTGAAGTGTTGTTTTCTCTGAATTTTGTAATTTTTGTCTAGTTGATATTAACATGCATTTTGTTTTAATTATATTTATTAGCATGCGATTTCCGATGCTCCACTTAATCAGATTATCTGTATCTTTTTGTAACGATAGTTCGAGTGTGTTGCAAATTGTATCACTCGTGTAGACTGTACAGTCATCAGCAAATAGATCACAGGATGCATGCTCGACGTGTAGTGGAAGGTCATTAATGTATATGACAAAAAGTAGAGGCCCAAGAATAGAGCCCTGAGGATCGCCGGTATTTATTACGGTGGGGTTTGAGCAAGAGTTATTGTAAGAAACTACATGTTTTCTGTCTGACAGGAATGATTTAATTATCGTCACTAGTTGAAGATTTACTTTTGATGTTTCTAGTTTTCTAATTAACATAGCGTGATCAATCATATGAAATGCCTTTTTAAAGTCTGCAAAAACTGCCCCACATATGTTATCGTTATTAATATTTAAGTGCCAGTTGTCAATCATCTTAGTTAGAGCTGTGTGACATGAATGTTTAGGTCTAAACCCCGACTGACTATCAATTAGAAAGCGTTGTTAACTAGGTGTTGTAGTGTTATTTTATGTATGTGTTTTTCTAGTGGTTTGGATAGCGATGATATTAAGGAGATTGGCCTATAGTTACCAAGGTTATTATTGCCGGAAGAGCAAGGTTTTAAGAGAGGATATACCTTAGCGACTTTAAAGTGCCACGGAAAGTAACTCCTTGCGATACATTGATTGTATATGTATGTAAGCGAATCACTAATAGCTGGAGCCGCATAACGCAGCATTCGATTACTGACTCCGTCAAGTCCTGATGAGATATTATCTTTAAGGCCTAGAAGATAGTTATACACTTCATTAACTGTCATAAACGGAATGTTGGATGGGATTGTGTTGGTACATTTGTTCTCACAAAATACTGACAGCCTGCTTAAGTCACAAGGTGAATTTGGTATTGTGGATTTAAGTCTGTTTGTTTCTGCCTGAAGGTAATTGCTGAAGTCTGTGCAAGTAAATGGAGTATTAGGGGCTGACGAGACTGACAGATTTCGCTTGTTCGCTAAAGTGTTGATTGCTTTCCATATATCTTTACTGTTTGTTTTGTTCTGAACCAAATTTTTAAAGTAATTTTTTTTTCTCTACGAATTAAATATTGCACGTTGTTCCTCTGATGATTAATGAGTTAGGCTTTGCCCCGTCTCAAAGACATCTGACGGCAGAACCGCCACTAACCGTAAGAATAAAAGTATACCCGATAGAAGTGGCTCAAGGGGCGGTCACAAATAAGATTGACACTCGAGGAGTCAGGAAATTTACAGCAGAATGAAACCAAAAAGAGGAGGGGACGGGACGAAAATCAGAAGTACGAAATGGGCGTTTCTGTCAGGACGGAATCGGCAGAAAATTCTGAGTCACTCCGTCACAAGAAGTGCCTTTTCAATGACCCTGTCGTTATAAAGGTAGAGTGGGGTGATCAGTTCCCTTCCTCGCTGCCGTTACTTTCCGTAATTTAAGAGCAGCCAGGTCCCCATTTAGCTGGATAAACTGGGGCCTGGCGCGACCTGGTTTTGAATCCAGTATCTTTACTTCGAGAAGCAAGCGTTCTTACTACTCGGCACTAAACTCATTAGAAGAAATATCATAAGAGGACATTTACCTTAGATAACTAGTTTCTCTCCCCCCCCCCCCCCCCCCCACGACTCGATAATCGAAGCCCTTCGTCCTACAGTTACAAGTAAAACAACGTTATGATGCCCCCGATACTGCAATATCTGCGGGGAGGTCTTATTTACGCCACTGCACTTTAGGATGTAAAATTGAGTGAGCCAGTGAGTTGAATAATAAAGCTCTAGAGTGAAAGAAATAAAACAGACGGAAGAGAACGCTCCCCACGTGACCTTCACCTCACATCCTGTACTCGTCTTTCTGTTTAAGATACTTGGTAAAGGTTCGTCTGCGTTTAATGTGAAAGTAAAAACGGTTGAGGGGTGGGGGGAAACGCACGTTGCATTCGTTGTTTTGTCTAGGCAGCAGAAGAGAAACGATATTTTCTTTAATTGTTTTTGTAGTTCTACCTCTCTTGTTTGTGCCAGCGCTGCTCCATGGAAGCATACATAAACCTCGGTTAATAGTTCGAAAAAGATGCCTCCTTAATGCCTATTGTTTTCCTTCCGTAGTTTGTGGAAGTGTCTTAATTTCCTTCCCACTTGAGACCTTAGTGCAGGGTTTCTTAACCTTTTTCTGTGCCATGGACCCCTTAGATCAGAGGTCGGGAACCTGCGGCTCGCGAGCCGCATGCGGCTCTTTGAACAATCTCGTGCGGCTCTCGGCTCTCTACTACTTAACTCTTAGTGAATGAGGGATACCATGTGATTTTTTTTCATGCGGCTCTTCAATTTGTTAAAATGGAGACAAAATTAAATATTTGGCTTATTGTCACGGAAAGGTCACGGATTGTCCGATGAAGGCTGTTGACCCCTTTGATGTCCGATGAAGGCTAAAGGCCCCTTTGATGTCAGATGAAGGCTATGGGCTCTTTCTTAGAAAAGAATGTACACACATGCATAAATAAACATTTGACATTTTAAACTTTAGGTCACGTACACGGGCCCACAAGAATTCATTCATGGACCCCCATGGACTACAAGTCAAGAAACTATGTCTGTGTGGCTTCTTGGAGGATTCTTGGAATGTTAAATAGAATCACGTTATTTCACAGGGGTAGTCTTATTCTGGTGTTTTACAGCTTCGCATGTTTTCTTTCATTGACGCTTAATTTCATATCCCATTAACACATTTAAAAACGAGACAACATTTTCGCTTAAGAGTTGTCTATGCCATGTTCTGGGTTCTGAGTTATGTCCCCTGGTGACGTTTTCATGCACAAATTACCATAAATTCCGGCGGGACGTCCTAAATAGAACCATACCTGCGTTTGTTTCGCCATCATGATTGATGGAGTCACCTATGTGTATATTTCCTGTAAATCAATTTTTTGTGTTATGAAGTGGTGGAAAGCAGCCAAGAAGTCGTGTTATGTTTACATAACAAAACTCGGGAGCTATGTGGCTGTCTGGGTCTGTATAGGATCTGTTTTGTTGAAAACCTCCATGTTCCTCCCAAATTTGTCAGTCTGTGGTCTCTCTTAATCTCTCTAGAATGTTATTGTTTGAAGGTTTTTCCTGGCATTGAATGCAACAATACACCTCTACAGGCTGTGCAGAAATTCTGGAATCATACGAAAAATTAACTGATTCATATACAGTAGAACGTCGATAATCCGAACTAATTGGGACAGGGGAATGTACGTTCGAATTATCAATGGTCTACTGTATTTTAATATTAGCAGTCAACTATGTCTGCGTAAAAAAGAGTGAGTCCAGATAATTCTTGTTGTAGTAAATGAGAGTAAAGAGAGAGGTCTTCGCAGAATTGAACATCCAATCACGTAGAACACATTACCACATGAAGCACCTCTGGAAGAGCAAGTAACTACTTCCTGCGGGACCAGCGCGAGTGGTGGTGCATGCATGCTCCGTAATGAACGCAAACGAAAATGATGATCCAGACTGCGGACCAGTTTTGTGTTATTAGCTTCCGGTCGATGCCAGTTACTTTACTTCACATCGCTACATAAGCAATATAGAGTATAGTCATACCTACTTTTCGGCGCTTCGCTAATACGGCGCGTTTTTATCATATTCATAACTTTCGGTGCTTGCCTCGCTCACTCGCTGATTTTCAGCATAACACACTCGCATTCGACAGTGAGAAAGAGAAGCGTTGCGCCTGCGCCATTTTATTCTCGGTCGTTCAGGTCCTGTGTTGTTCAGTCTGTTTACAGAAGTTGTTCGCTCTGCGTCTCTGTGTATTACTGGCAATTAAAAATTTTTTTACAAACTTTTTACTTTAGATTATGCTATCTCCTTCACCCTTTCTACAATAAATATATTATTCAAATTTACGCAGGTTGCAATATTATTAACATGTTTACATGTTAGTTTAAGAGTTTGTATTATTTTCTGCATTGTATTTGATGTGTGAAATAAATATTCTTTACTTTACAAGCTTTTGTTTAGGCCTAGATCTATTAGTTTTACTATTCTATAGTTATTTTAAGTCTAGGTTTATTGCGCACTTAATATGTGATAGTGTAAGCGTGTTATTTAGGCTTTTAGGCACCCTACATGCATTCGTAAGCTAAAAAAGGTGTCGTTAGATGTTTAACACCCACCGTACGCCCGGGTTCATAGGCTCTGCTAGGGTAAATTTCAGCACAGTACACTGATACGGGAACCTGCTTAAGTCATTGAATAACACGTTGTGTACAACAGCACCACAATTTATTTGACGAAACAAGCGATGAGATTCACAGTACGTCTACAGCAACGACAATCACCTGTGGTCAGTCAAACGTGAACCAGAAACTATGGGTGGTGTATCTACGCCTCTGCACTCATGCCCATACTCAATTACTTCTCTCGACTCTCATATATCACTAGAGCACTTGATCTAAATCACAACATGTCCGAGTCACACAGAAACGGCTCCTTTCTACAATATTCACAACTCTACTTGAAAACACATCATCACACATCCGAATCTCGGTAATCTCTACCTTTAGTGCCGTCGAGTATATATAATATGTGTAATGAGTTAGGGTTAGGGTTAAGGTTAGGGTTAGGGATAGGGTTAACCGCAACCCTAACTCTAAATGGTACGAAAATACACATATTATAATAGTCGACGGCACTAAAGGTAAAGATTACCCGGTCTTGACTCTTCAGCTCGCCAAGAAGCATATACCGTCAACAAACTGATGTCAAGTCTTCCTGTCCCGTGCGATCAGCTCAAGGTCTTCCTCATGACTTTCTTGTCTGTCTCCAGTTATCTTCTCCAGGTGTTCTTCGATCTCTCTTGCCCTCGGGAGTCTAGAACAAGGACTGCTTTGTCATGCTATTAACAGGTTTCTTCAGTGTATCCTGCGTCTTCTCGTCTCTTGTTCTACCGGCAATGACATTATAGTAATGTTAAATGTTGCTCCTTCTCTCGTATTAGAGGATTTGAGAGAACCGACTTTTGATAGAAGGCGACAGAATGTAAACGGGAGGGCTACCTGAGTTTAAAGCATGTATAAAAAATGTGCACTTTCGTGTCTGCCAAATTGTATGTTTGACACTGAGCGGCTATGACAGCTGACGCAGTGTTTGTGAGCTCAAGTGGACAAGTGACGCCATTAAAAATTGATTTTACAACTGGGGGGGGGGGGGGGGGGGGGGGGGGGGGTGGGTGGGGGGGGGGGGGGGGGGTGGGGATGGGGGGGGGGGGGGGGGGGGGTGGGTGGGGGGAGTGGCAGGGGGGGGGGGGGGGGGGGGGGGGGGGGGGGGGGGGGGGGGGGGGGGGGGGGGGGGGGGGGGTTAACGCCTCTTTCATCCAGCTGGACATGCGTGCGTTGAGTTCGTAACCTGAATGTTGATGTGACTAAGAGATTTTTATATATTAGTGACATGCATGTAGTTGATGAAGACGACAGCATACTTTTGTTGTGATTGTTTTAGTATTACTTTGTGATTGTTGTACTATTACTTTCTAACTGTTTTAGTATTACTTTGTGATTGTTGTACTATTACTTTCTAACTGTTTTAGTATTACTTTGTGATTGTTGTACTATTACTTTGTAACTGTTTTAGTATTACTTTGTGATTGTTGTACTATTACTTTGTAACTATTTTAGTATTACTTTGTGATTGTTGTACTATTACTTTGTAACTGTTTTAGTATTACTTTGTGATTGTTGTACTATTACTTTGTAACTGTTGTAGTATTACTTTGTGATTGTTGTACTATTACTTTGTAACTGTTGTACTTTTACTTTGTGATCGCTGTACGGTTACTTTGTGATTGTTGTACTGTTACTTTGTGATTGTCGCGAGATGGATTTGGGGCGACCCCTTCTCGATCTCTCTTTCACTACGGCAGTGATCTGTTACATTTGTTGTACTGATTATTTACGTGCTTTTCCATGGTCAGCACTTTTTTCTTTCTCTGCTATGTAGCAGATATTTTGTAATTTCATTCTTACACTCCTTTCAGTAATAATTCTTCTTGTCTGTTTACCTGCCCATCCCTGCTGAGATATTAGACAGGTAATGCCATATTGAAACGGCAGTCATGTTGGTAACTTCTCGTGTACCAAACCTTGGCCGCGACAGATTAACACTAAAATCGCCTCAGCGTATTTGCTTATTTGCTGATAAGGTCTTCGTCAAGGTGGTAAAGAGACGGGTTTTGTGTGCTCAAGTGACAGATAACGAGATTACTCGTCGGTGAGACACCTTATGGACAGACATAAATGACATAATCGTTTCCTGTCCGACTTGCACGAAGACATTACTTTATATGAAAGTAATAAGTTGTTACATCTGACACACAGTGTCGTATGAGTTTACAGATGTGTTGGCGAGTCTGCCTGCCAGGCAATCTGATGTTTTAATACCTTGTATGGGAGAGGTGACCTCTGCTTCATGCTCATAATTTGTCCATGTCGGAAATAATGTTAAATTTCCCCACACGACACGCATGTTTGAAAACGATTGGCGCTTTACTTAGCTTCGTAACAAACTAATGCGGGGAGTACAGGCGATATAACCTGACACGTTTCAGTGTTAAGACACTGTGAGAAATCGCTTGCCAAGACGACACAACCAGACTGCCAGAAGTTAGAATTCAGAATTCCATTTATCAGGCCGGACTTTTATTTTAGTATTTTGAAAGGACTTACACAGCCCAGGAAAACTCATTTTAATAAGGAACCGGAATCTGAGGAAACTAAAACACACGGAGTCATAGAGGGAGTTATTTTATAAAAGTAACGACCCCAAGTACACGTGTAAGAGGCATCTACCAGTGCCTTAACTTTATTCATCTGAGCATAAAGTCTGTTAGCCAGGATTGGCGTAAGTTGTGCATTTTACATTTTATATTTTTCATTCCTAACATGTGAACTAATATGTATATATTACCATGTGAATATTAATATGTGAAAATCGCTAGTGAATGTCTAAGTCATTTGAAGCTGGCAACCTCAGCGTATAGAATGATGATTTCTTGAACCACAACTACAAGGGTTGGTGACTGCTTTATCGCTAGTTTCTTAAAGAGAACTAAAAGCATAAGTAGTCCCAAGTTCCATATGGAGCAGGGAGGGAAAGATGAAAGAAAGGATGTACATTCTAAGTATAATATTTACATTTTCAAACCAGTGTCAATGTCTATGTAAACATATTCACTTTAAAATTAATGAAAGTTTCAAACTGTTCAACAAGTGTAGATATGAATGAAAACATATTTAATTTATATTGTGAACACTTTTCAATTAGTGGAGATGTAAATGTAAACATATTCTATCTGTACTATTAACCTTTTCATTTAAATGTAAAATAAAGATAAAGCTATTCAATTTAAATGTAAAGGAAGTTTTCTCTCGAGGAGTTAAGTTTAATTCTCAATTAGGGTAAACTCTGAGGTAGATGGGATGGTGGAATAGAGAGAAGGGGACAAATTAGTATGTGTTGGAAAACGCAATACTCAGGAGAGCGTTTTCTTTCTATCCTGTTACCATAGTTGTTGGTGGTACCAGTTGAGGGTACTATCTCTGGAACAAGAAGGGAACAATGGCCTGCGCTTTAAGACGAGGGACCAACTTCGTAGATACTCCCTGACATTTTTGGGAACATGCTGCGCCGTAACAACCTTGACCAGTGACGAGCGTGATCAGTCTACCAAGAACCAAACTATCAGCGGGAGCAGAACCTACCACTGGCAGATAAGTTATACGTTAAAGCTGCCATGTGAACTCCTTTATAAACTTTCATCCCATCACAACAGTGATGACAACTATCTCTTAAATCATTATTCAAATTTTCTAAAACCTTGTTAAACCTAAATGATTATTAAATTTGTTATTTGTAATTATACAAATTTAACTTAGGTTTAATCATTTTGAATGTGCTGCATGTTTGTCTCAGTCAATTTACTAAATACACTCTAAACAGAGCCATATTTTAATAATAAGAATTCCACTGTGTAAATCTGTGTGAGGGCTTGACAAGCTGAAATTAATTATTGCTTAATTCTTCATAAAAGGCGGTGGACCGATGTAAAGTTAGCTATTGCCCTGCCAATGCAGCATTGTTCTTGACTTCGTAAATATCGTATAAACACACCCTTGAGATAGAAGCGTCATTATCCTTCTATCTACAACTCTGCCAAGAGTAATCTTGTGCGAAGGTAAACACCTTTGAAGGCCCATATTAAATACTCTCGAGTTTTGGCCACTGTTGGACCACTATTGCAAAGCAGGGGAGACATTCCGTGACAACGTGAGCATACATTATGTATAAATAACTTAAAAAATAAATTTGATAAAGAATAATTGAATAATCAGAAAGAAACTAAATTTTTTGCAACTAAAGTTAAATTTAACTAAGAAGTTACAACACTAGGGATACGGTCAGAGTACCAACGGGGAAATTCTGTAACAACTATGATGCAGAAGTCCAGGCAATCAAGGTGGCAACTGAGAAACTACTGAACACCAATCTCGGTCCACAGCCTGTAGTATTCCTGACAGATGCAAGATCAGCACTCCAAGCACTTCAGTCCAGAAAATTGCCAGTTATACAGGCCCTACTTTCTGAACTGTGCAACCAGCGCAGGGTCGCCATGCAGTGGATACCGTCTCATTGTGGAATACCAGGAAACGAGAGAGCAGACGGACTGGCTAAAGAAGGTGCTGCAGACGAACAACCGGATGTACCAGTAACGTACCATCAGAAGAAAAAGATGATCAAATCTATCAGAAAGCCACCAACACCAACGCAGGATGACTACCAAGCTATGAACAGATCAGAACAAATAGTCATTCTGCGCCTCAGAACAGGACACAACCGCCTCCGCAGCCACATGTATACAAAATTCAAGATTGGCAATTCAGCCATGTGTACATGTGGACAGGCACCTCAGACAGCGGAGCACGTACTGCAAGATTGCCCCGAATATGATATATTGAGGCAAACCCACTGGCCCAGAGAAATAACACTGGAAGCAAAACTATATGGACCCCTGTATGAACTACAAAAGACAGTGAAGTTTATACAAGAAACAACATTGCAGATATAGACAATATATTTCAAGCGAACGAAAGAAGAAGAAGAAGAAGAACTAAGAAGTTCACTTGGTGTGGTTAATTAAGTGTTGTAAACTTGTAGTTTTACTAGTTAAGTAGCTATTGTATTTTTGTGTAGCTTTGTAAACAGATTTTTTTTGCTCAGAATGGCAGAGTCCCAAAATCCACACACTTTTTATCTGAATGTCACGAAGGAACTGGGCAAGACCGATCAAACTCTGAAAGATTTCGTGATTAATTTGGTTAAAACCGAACAAGACAAAGCAGAGAAAACGGCTGAAAGGGAAGAAAAAAGGATTGCCAGAGAGCACGAAAAAACCAAAGCAGAGAAAGAGAAAAAGGAGAAGGCATTCTAAGAAAAGAAGGAACAGGCCGAGAGGGCATTCCAAGAAAAGGAGGCCGACAGAGCCCACGCAGAAAAGGAGAGGGCACACCAGATCCGACTGAAGGAATTAGAAATTGAAGGAAGAAGAGTTGATTCTATTTCTAACAATGGCGGGTCTGGCAGTTCTCAAGGTATCGATGGGGGAAACATCTCTCATGGGGTAGCGCCTAGTGCAGTATCCTTCCAATTAGATGTCTACTCTGAGGCTTCAGATGAAATAGACATCTATCTCTCT
Organism: Oreohelix idahoensis; assembly: GCA_024509875.1. Classification (NCBI taxonomy): domain Eukaryota; kingdom Metazoa; phylum Mollusca; class Gastropoda; order Stylommatophora; family Oreohelicidae; genus Oreohelix; species Oreohelix idahoensis. Next base: position 698,089 of record JAMPIV010005525.1, read on the forward strand.
AGGTTTGAATCCTTAGCAGCTACATATGGCTTGGAGAGGGAGAGATACAACATGAAGCTATCCCAGAGTCTGAGGGGATCTGCTTACGATGTGTTTCTCAAAATGCCCACGGGAGAACAGAACAAACACGACATGTTGAAGAAGGCTCTGCTTCAGCGTTTTCAGCTAAACGCGGAGAGTTTTCGTAGTAAATTCCGTGAAAAATGAAAGATGAATCGTTTAGACAATTTGCTACACGACTAGAAACGTACCTGGAGAAGTGGGGATCCCTCAGCACCTTCGATGAATCTTATGAAGGGCTGAAAGAGATGATTATTGTGGAGCAGTTCAAGGACTCGCTAAACAGGTTATGGTGAGAAGTCACACAGTAAGAACGCAACCAGTCCTCTAGGTTTTTATAGTTGCATTTGGGCCGACACCCAAATCTTAGGAGAAAAAAGTAGTTACAGACTACAGCTACAACCCAAAAGGACTCTCAGCCCTAGTCTCGAAGTACCATCACAAGAGAAGCTCGCTATAATGCCTTCTAACAAAGGTGCCTCTGTTGCATCCTAGATTTCAGACAGTTACTTACTATAACAATCGTCCCTCGTGGTTCTGAAGAGATAAAGAAAGAATACTGCTTCATCAGGCATGTTGTACAAGGCGTCTAATATGAAGTTGTGCATGAGGTTGGCAACCTCATCATGTTAAAAAAATGCTACACAAACCACGGCTCCACGAATGATGATGATGATGTCTATAACAATCACAGACGTATAGAATACAACTAAACAACATTGACTATGTCTTTCTTTGGGAATAGTTGGTGCCCCCTACTTCACATCACTAATCTGATCACAACCTCTTCTGTGGATGTACCATAAAATTAGAAGCTTTCATAAACTCCGTAGGAAGAACAAATCACGCAGCTAGGGCCGGATTTAGGCATAAGCTAAACAGGCTACAGCTTCGGGCTTCACAGTCTGAAGGGGCCTCTCTAACAGTGCACTAGTGGTGTAGGGAGGTGGGGTGCTTAATGGCACAAAATGTTATAAAGATAGTTAAAGTCTAATGGAGCAACCTTTCCGCCCACCTCTCATAGATTTGTTAAGCATCTTGGCGGTATTCTTGCCAAGTTCAGTTGTTACTCGCAGCGTTGTCACTCTGAATTTTGAAAGAAAAAAAAAAAAAAACTAGAAATCGGCGACGTGGGCTATTTTCGTCGATTTTTGGTTACTTACTTAGTCGTTCCCCTTCTACCGTGAAGTGTAGAGGTTTGGAAGAGAGAGCGCCAGACCATTCTATCAGCTGTCTTCTTCCTGGCCTGGTTCCATTCTAGTTTGGTTTTTTGGTTACTTTGGGCTATTTGTTCCGATTTTAGGCGAAATCTAGGTGGCGTTCTTCAACTAATGAAGAAAAATGACACCTAGACGGGACTCAAAAAAACCTAGATCTAGGTGAATCCACCTAGAAGTAGTCCTTTTCAGGGCTTAGTTTATCAACCACCCGTGTGTTACCGGGGCTCGAAAGGGGAGCAAAGAATAGTAACACTGTTCCCTGCCAAGCATGTCGTAGAAAGCGACTAAGGAGGGTTGGGCATGGGACCGGTTACCCCATCCTGTAAAAAATTTAAACCACAAGAAACTTCAACAAACATGGACAAGTCAATTAAAGAAAATAAAACACAGCCATCCAAGACAGGGCGAAGGTCCTCTCGCAGGGAGGTGTATGATGCAACACAGAGAAAGCTGAAAGGAGTCTGTGTTACTGACCAACCTTCTTTCTTCTAGGAGAACTTCCAGATTTGGCACCTGGAATGTTCGGACATTAAACGAACAAGGGAAAGTGGCACAAGTAGCAGCAGAAATGAAGGAATATAAAATCGAGGTTCTGGGACTGTGTGAAACAAAGTGGAAGGGGGTAGACAGGAAGAAACTCATCACAGGTGAATTGGTGCTGTCCTCAGGACATGAAGACGAAAGTTCACACCACAGTCAAGGGGTAGCTCTTTTGTTATCTAAAGAAGCACAGAAAGCACTCATTGAATGGGAAGCCGTTGGACCCAGAATAATAACAGCTACTTTTAAAACAGCTAAAAATAAAATAAATGTAAATGTCATCCAATATTATGCACCAACTAATGACAAAGAAGAGTCTGTGAAAGAAGCATTTTATACTAGACTACAGGAAATTATGGAAAAGTAAAAAGAAGAGACATCACAATTTTGATGGGTGACATGAATGCAAAGATAGGTACAGTCAACACCAGCTTTGAAGAAGTCATGGGAAAACAGGGGCTGGGAATAATGAATGAAAATGGGGAACTATTCTCAACTGGCTATAGGAGGAAGCATGTTTCCACATAAGAGAATACACAAGGCAACATGGATATCACCAGACTGTAGCCGGGGCAGGTGTTCCTTAGGACTGGAATGGCACCATATTACCATCATGTGGCAGTGCCGGTATATGCAGTATTTTCAGTTTACTTTACAGAGAGCAGATGTTTAACTGGCCTAATCACCAGAGATTTAGATTTCTCTCTTAAATTTGTGTTACCAGGTTCGATTTTCTTCTCTTAGGTGTTGATGTAGCGAATTTAATTGAAATGGATAGATTTCTTATCTAAATCTCAAAACTGTAGTAATTCACCTTTTCAACAGCGTTCGATTTCATGCAAAACTTTTAATATCTTTCAGCATGAAACTTAAAATTTCAACAAAGTCTGGAATTCAGAACATTTTTACAATAATAAGCATAATAAAGTTCTATCATCTCATCAGATGCTTTCATCGATGCAAAAATCCCTTTTTGCATCTTTGTCTCATAGGCCTACTCAATTGTCAAATATGGCGAACCTTCTCATTCCACCGTGTTCCTTCCTTTAAGTCACTGTCTTATTTTAGGTTCGACGACATTTACCCATCTCTTCAGATTTGTCCTTGATTTCTTTATCATCATAAGCATTCCTTGAGTTAAATGCTTTCCAACACAAGAATATTTTCTACTCTACATGATTTGAGGTGTAAGACTATTTTTTGCAAATTGACTCAAATCCTCGAACCTAGTTCTGCTGCGACTAGGGTTGGGAGCTCTATTCAAAATACATATTGAATGATTGACACTACTTACGCCAGTAAGAAATATAAAACCACTCAATGTCCTGAAATACACATTTTATAATAAATGTTGAAGTTTGATTTCCTCAAACTAAGAAATATGTAGAGCTGGACCAGATACGACCTCTTGAGTTGCGCTCTTTCATTCTACTGCCAAAATGGCGTCGTTGTTCCACTTTCCCCGGGGTAAATCTGAGCTATCCGATTGGTCAGGGGAAATCACCCAATTATTAGAAATGGCGTGTAGAAGCGACTCTACCCTAAATATGTGACACTATTTATTATTTTCTGTTTCTCATAAAATATAAAATTATGGGGTGGCCTGTGCTTCCTCTGTCTTGTAAGAATATAGTCTGTTTCCAAAGGAACAACTATGTACACGGCCACAAGACCATAGAACAGAAAATCAGATTGATCATATATGCATAAACAAGAAGTTTAGAAGATCATCATTGCAAGATGTAAAGGTATATAGAGGAGCAGATGTGGCATCAGATCACCACCTTCTGATAGCCAAAGTAAAAATGAAACTCAAGAGATATGCAACAATGCAAAATTATAGACAACAATTTAATGTAGGACATCTAAGAAATCAAGAAACAAGAGACAAATTTGCGGTGACAAAATCCAACAAATTCCAAGTGCTCCAACAGCTGGAAGAAGTAGAGAATACAGAAGACTATTGGCAGCAAATCAAAACGGTATGGAATGAGACATGTGAAGAAATACTGGGGAAAAGGGAACGTCAACAAAAAGCATGGATAACAACAGAAACCATCAATAAGATAAAAGACAGAAAAAAAACAAGAAAGCATATTTAAACACAAGCAAAACCAGAAGTTCCAAAGCCAAGGTTCAAGAAGTGTACACAGAAGCAAACAAAGAAGTTAAAAGAAGTATCAAAAGAGACAAGAGGAAGTATATTGAGGAGTTGGCAAGAGAGGCAGAAGATGCTGCAGCCAAAGGAAATATGAGAGAACTGTATAACAGCACAAAGAAGCTAACAGGGAAATACAAGCAAACAAGTTGCCTCATAAAAGACAAGAATGGAAAACTGCTCAGCAATATACAGGAGCAAATGAAGAGGTGAACAGAATATTTTGAGGACCTTCTCAATAGACCAGCTCCACAAAACCCCCCGGACATCCAGCCAGCAGAAGAAGAGCTACAAATTAACGGTGAAAGACCAACGAAGGAAGAAATAAAGAAAGCCATAAAGCTTCTAAGAGATGGAAAAGCGTCTGGACCTGATGGCATTCCAGCAGAGGCCATCAAAGCAGATATCGACACGGCTACAGAGATGTTCATAGACAAGAAACTGAAAGATGAACAAGCAGGTTTTCGACAAAACAGATCCTGTACAGACCAGATAGCCACTTTGAGAATAATAGTTGAACAAAGTCTGGAATGGAATTCACCATTATACATCGGATTTGTGGACTACAAAAAGGCATTTGACAGTGTAGACAGAGAATCACTTTGGAAATTGATGAGGCATTATGGAGTTCCCCTGAAGATCATTAATTTAATGAAGAAAACATATGAAGACATGACAGTTGCGGTCAGTTTGCTGAGTCTATAGTATGTTAAAATGTACCTGTTTAATTTTGGAGACTTTAATTTAATAGATTCTTGATCAAAGGGGAGGTACTCATGTTTTACTGGGATTGTAGTTAACAGTGGTGGTTGTCCCACTTGTCTGTTAACCCAGCGTCTAATTTTAGAATCGATGTCAGCTTTTCCTGACATGTTCACCCTTCTGAGTTTAGCTCAAGGGTCGAGCGTCACGACGCATGCGCGAAGAATCTGGCGCAATTTTAAGACATCCTGTGTTAAGGAGTCGAGCTGTAGTCTTTGGAAGGGTCAAGACGATTTTGGGAAAGTCCTCTGTGTGTTCGACCAAAATGGTTAAAGATTGTTCCCCAATGTTATATTCTGATGCGCCTAGGAGGCGAGTGAGTTTTTGTGATATTTATTCGGAGGGACATTAAGGTAATTTACCTTTAAAACAGTTTCTTTATTGCCAGAATGATATATGACTTTTTGTAGCCAGCTAGCGACTTTTCCCTGGGCGGGAAAGAGTCCATCTATGAATACTAGTAATGGAGCTCACGAAGTATTCTGATATTATATGCACTGGGCTGGTGTATGCCCAAAGAACTTTACAGGTGCTGTATCCCGCTATCTGCGGTGATGCCATTTAACAAGGTTGGACTCACCCTATTTGTTATAGAAATATCACGGAGGCCATCATATCTATAAGCCCGCCATATTGCGCGGCCTGCTGTAGACCCATATACATATATATATCTCACTTACTGATGTCAGAAAGGAGTGAGTAAACTCACATATTTGCTGTATTTTGCTGTAGCTGACGAAGGTGGAATTGTACGAGATCAGCTTTATTATATATATGCACCGCTGGCTGATGAACTGTATTCATACATGCTATGTCCTGAATTGTCAATGACTATTTTATGTTGATGTCGGCGTACCTGTCGTTGTGATGTATTAAAGTCAATCAAACGTCAGAGGTGTTCCAAGAACTATGTGAATTACTGCATGTAATTACTACAACAAGTGTGATGTCTTCCACGAACTTTCATACATGCATTTGCATTCATTGAGGTCTACTCACACTCTATATTAATACAACACCCCAACACTTTCAAGTCATCCAAACGAATGCCAGCATTGTTGCGGCCAACCAGGGCCTGTATATAATTATGCCCGCCTGTGGGGCTTAGAATCGTTTCCAACATTGATACTGGACATTCTTCAACATTCAACTCTACATTTACAGTGGCCAAACTGAGCCTGTCCTATTTGTGTCACGGACACCTGTTACGCTTGGACGAACACAGACCATTCCTGACTGTTTACATTTATGGTATCCAGTATGAGCCTTCTCAATGTCAGAAATAGTCCGTTACAATGACATGCAGAGTTCTTCATGAAGGACAGCTTACAGAACCATTTGGGATAAGAACAGGAGTGCGACAGGATGCCTCTTGTCTCCATTTCTTTTCTTATTAGCAATAGACTGGGTTATGAGAACATCAACAACACACAACAGAAATAGAATCCAGTAAACTCTGACTAAGCAGTTGGATGATCTGGATTTTGCTGATGACTTGGCTCTTCTGTCCCATAACCGTAATCAGATGCAGGACAAATTGAAAACACTCGATGAGAGGTCACAGCAATTGGGTCTGAAAATACACAGGAAAAAGACAAAGATAATGAGAATAAATGCAGGTAATGAAAACAGGGTTGAACTTGAAGAAGCACCAATACAAGATGTAGAATCGTACACATATCTTTGCAGCAATATAGATAAAGTTGGAGGGACAGACAGTGATATCAAAATAAGAATAGAAAAAGCAAGAGGAGCTTTCATAGCATTGGGAAATATATGGAGATCAAGAGAAATCGGATCCAACACGACAATAAGAATCTTCAACTCAGATGTGAAGTCAGTCCTATTGTATGGCTCTGAGACATGGAGAACAACAAAGACAACAACCAAAAAGCTACAGACTTTCATAAATGGGTGCTTGCGTAGAATAGAGGGATTAAAATGGTATGACAAGGTTACCAACTTGGAACTGATGACAAGAACTAGACAAGTGCCAGTGGAACAAGAGATGAGAAGAAGACGATGGCGATGGATAGGACACACACTGAGGAAACCTGTTGATAGCATTACAAGGCAGTCCTTGTTCTAGAACCCCCAGGACAAGAGAGGCAGAGGTAGACCAAGAAGCACATGGAGAAGAGAGCTGGAAACAGAGGTGAAAATGATAAGGAGAACGTGGAAAGAACTTGAGATGATGGCACGTGACAGGACTTGGCATGTGTTTGTTAAAGGCCTATGCTCCTTTGTGAGTGGAGGGTTATGATGATGGTGAGTTTATCAACACATCGCTTCTGTTAACAGAGGTCACTTATTTTCGAATGATAAATTGCGCTATGATATTACCAGATTACTTAAATCTAGGTTGAAAGGAACATGCCTCGCCACAAGAAGGCAAAACCCGCAACAACAAAAAACAAAAACAAACAAATAGGGCCTCCACAGCTTCCTATAGCTTAAGGCCCTACCATTTCTAAATCCGGGCCTGAATGCAGCACGCAGAACCTAAAAAGCACAGACACAAGGGAACAGTTCAAACTGAATTTGAGAAATTGATCTGAAGCATTAGGAAACCTCATTTTTTTATGGGAAAGGGGAGGGGGGGGGGAGCGGGCGGGGGAGAGACCATTGATAGCTGTTGGCGCAAAAGGTCTGAAACATTTCAGACTCTTACCAAAGGGAAAAAAAACCAAAAAGGCACCAAAAAAACAGTGGCTCTCATAGAAAACATGGAACCTCATAAATTGTAGCCAAGGTCCACTTTCATTGTGAGCATTGAGTGGCTGAATTGTTAGAGTGCTGGCTTGTCGAGGCAGAGTCACCATTAAAGTAGTCGCCCATGCAGGAAGACCGCGCCATAACATCGATGTGCGGTTGCAGTAGCTGTGTCTGTAGCAGTCTGTTTTTCATGGTGAGATTGCCAACCTCTGCGTACACAACCTTACCTTTAGTGGCTCTCACAACATGCCTTGTGGGAACAGGGGTCCTAGTCTTTCGTTGTTTCATCTAGACGCCCCACCCCCACTCCTGAATCACACGGGGCAGTAACTGCCACATGAAGGCGATGGCGCCGTTTGGTTGGTCCTAGGTTCGATTCCCGGTAAGCCTATGACTTATATTTTCTGTTCTGTTGTCTAGTGGCATCCTTTATGTCCAACGAGTACCTGTTAATTACCTTTATTTATTTATTTACTTACTTAATAAATACTAATACATTTTAAGTACAGTGAAGGGTCATTAGAGACCTGGTAGCGTCAGGCTCCAGTTTACCCAGCTGTAAATTTACCCAGCTATAAATAAGTTCCTAGTTCTGCTCTTGAGTTGTGAAAGGCAAAGGCAGCGAAGAAGGGAACTGGCGACCCCACCTTATAAAGCCGAGACCTGGTATGGTGAAGTCTCTAACACTTCACTCCACTACGGCAGGTTCTGCTATGAGAGTACCTGTTTTTGTTGTTGTTATTGATCCAAGCGGTGCTCTGGCTCTCGCCCTACACCCCAAAGCCAGGTAGTGATACCTGCATGTTTGCGTAAGTTGTTTTGTTTCTCCGTACAAGGTGTGTCCACTTATCTGGCCTGGGAGGTAGGAGCATTTTCCTAACATCATCAAGAGCTGGGCACTCAAAGAGTTGGTGGTCAACAGTTTCGTAGGGGTAGTTACATAGCTGGCATTCTGGAATGTGCTGTGATGGGATTCTGTTCAAGTGATTGTTGAGTGACTGACGAAGTAGTTAGTGACCATCACTATGCCTGGTGGCATCTTGTAAGCCAGCAACATCGGTCGGCGGCCATCCTTCGTGTTCATTTTGTGCATCTCTGCTTCCATAGTTCTCCGCCAGGTATTAACAGTCTAATTATACACTGATTAACAAAAAAAAACTTTTTTTTTCTTTCTCTAACATTTCTATGTTTTTCTGGTCAATTTTAATGCGCTGTTTTTAAATCTGCAAACCGTTTTTCTCTATCAGGTCGGGATCTCTAGAAATACGCAATTGAAGTTTTTTAACAACGCATACAGTATTACAACATCATTCGTACAAGAAGCATAACAGTTATGTAGGCTTGAATTTCTTTGCAGTCGACTTTCGTCGGTGAATGGCATGTGGTACATCGCGATGAAGCATCCAATAATAATCGGCAAGCATGGTCACACTCCACCGTCCTTGATAACGTGACTCCATTACGGCGATATCTTGATGGAATCATTCTCCATGTTCATTGCTGACTTCGCCAAGGTTGTCAGGGAAAAAGTTAAGATGCGAATCGAGCAAATGGATTTTGAGGGACATGTTACAGCCCATAATTATGTATGCATCTATGCACTGCTTAACAATATGCAACATAGTCGACAGATTTGTGATTTTCCAGAAAGTTATCGACGATCGATTTGAATGCCATCCATGCGCGAAGTTCACTACCATGTAACAAGTTCTCGAATTGTTTGTCTGCAATAACTTTCCTAATCTGAGGTCCTACAAAGATACCTTCCTTTATCTTTGCATCGCTAACTTGCGGAAACTTTTCTCGAAGATAAGTGAAAGCTTTGCTCGTTTTATCTAACGCTTTTACAAAATTCTTCATGAGCCCCAACTTTATATGTAACAGTGGTAAAATGAAGGTGTCTTTGTTAACTAATGGCTCGCGTATTACATTTTTATGCCCGAGCTGCATACTGTAGTGGTGTTGATGGTATTGTATGATGGTGTTATTACTACATGTAACTTGTATGAGGCCAGCTGTGAAGGCTCCTGAGATAAAATGTGGTTGAGAATTATCAGAAGGCCTTTCTTGCTACCACTACGACCTCACACTTAATTTTTTTTTTTTCTTAATGAATGTGGCTACGTAAAGTGTCTAGGGTAATGATGTGTAATGTGGTGTGTTAGTTATAAATACACCCACAGGCATTTAAGAAGACTAATAAGATTAACAAGTGTTAAAATACACTGAACTAACTCACGTGTATAAAGTTTTTGATATAATTATATTACATTTATTGGTTCTGGATCAAGTTTTATTTTGACCAGAACTTGTTTTAAAAGAAGGATTTAAAATTTATGAAAATTATGCATGGAATGTTACAGAATAAATACAAAAGTGTACATATTTAAGTACTAGAATAGTTAGTTTTATTCAAATGTTCTGGTAGTCAGCTACTAGGGAGGATATTTATTGTCTGTGCTGTTGGGGTGGTCTCATCACACCTGTCTATATTGACTACACCGTGTCCAGAAACTGGTGGGAATTTTTATGGGGATATTAGTCACTACCAATAGTTGGTGAATGTCCAGCAGACCAGAGGCTCACTCATCTTTTTGTAGCTCTGGTGCTGAAAACTTGCGGTCCCACCTCTCCGTGCTGGCGGACAATAATGGTGGTCTCTGTCACAAGAACTGCACAGATACACTCGAGTAAAGTCACCCACCGGATAGACTCTGCTTTGTTGTCGATAGAAAACTCACAGCTCTGCAATCAAAGTATGGGCTATGTGTCAAAATCTATTCTATACCCACGTCTGGACACCACACTGACACAACAACCACATCATACAGACAGGTCAGATCTCTCTGACCAAACAGCACAGTTACCATGGTGGGTTTACCTCAGATAGATCCTCCCAGACTATAGATTCTGAAAAATATTTATTAGTTGTTGGCCCTAAAAGAAGATAGGTAATCTGTTTCAACGCTTGATATATCTTGCATAATCCTTGCTGTAGTTTATGTACCTTGTTGGTCCCTAGACCCTGACTTGGGCGGGGGGTCTAGAGCAAAATCCCTACTGGTTTGTAAGGCTATATTATGATATGGCAGTATCAAATCACTCGAACATGAAACAATATTCAAAATATATAAAGAAATAATTTCAATCTTACCAGATTAAGAATACATAACACAGAATTGCTAGCAAAACTCAGCTGAGCTGCTGGCTATAGTATGGCGTCCCTAAATTTATTCACTGTCTTTCATATGGGAACACACCACACTTTAAAATCTGTGTCTAACACTGAACAATTATTGAAGAATGACCCCAAATGCGCTCTGAGCGCTAATGATATGATTGTCTGTGGCCAATCACTGCCAAGGTTGATTTTTAATTTCAAATTTCTACACTAAAGTCATTTCAGTCATGCTTCAGTCAAGTATGGATGGTTATCTGTTAGTCTGTCCGTCTCTACTTGTGTTTCTAAAAAAAATGTGCTTGATTTTTGAAGCAACCTTTCTCTCCCCTTAAAATTTTGTCGTAAAAAGTTATATTTAGACACAGCTACCGCTCAAAAACCCTCTCCTCCATAATAAGTAACTTTGAACACCTGTTCCCAAGGTCGTGTTTTTGTGTGCAAATTGTGACACTTTTAGATTCAATATAGTCTAGCGATGATGTGAACTACACTGTCTTTTGTCATTATCTTCAATATTATCTATCCGTTTGTAAAATTAAGATCATATTAGTTCACTGCTCAGAATAGGCCATCCGGCCAGCTAATTTTTATATTCCTAACATTAATATTAAGAAAATTTACTTTTTAAATTTTTGTAATTTTCCTACCATCCGCGTTCTGCCGCTCAATTCAAATCAAAATCTTAGTATCGCAAAAGCGTCCATTTCCGTACCTCGTGTCAATTTGGGGGACGTGAATTTTTTACTTTCCTCCATCCCCCCCAATTGCGTCTCCTTAGCCTTGCTACGCAATCTTTCCAGTCATATTTTTTCCTTTTTGATCCTCCGTTCCCTTCCTGTCTAGCAAGGCAAAATTTATAGAGGATGATGACCCGCGGTCTAGGCGATCATGTACATCAGCAGCTTACGCATTATGTTTTTTATCCTTAAATGTTATCTTTGGAGTATTTTACCGTTGTATCTCGGTCAATTTCACTACACATACGATCCCGGATAGGCCACACCTTTCTTGCATAATGTTCCTGTCTGTTGCGGCTGTCCCATTCACATCGGAAGCAACAAAATTTAGTATACCCAGTCTGCATGCCCGTGAGAATTGCAATGACCTTTAGGTCTCCACAAATCCGCCATTGGTAGTCATTGTACTTTATTTTTTCCAAACGTATAGCCATATTGTCATAAGTTTCTTTCATATGAACAGAGTAAGCGACTGGAATTGATGAAAAAAAATTTTTGTTATGCAATAACACGGCTTTTAGACTAGTCTTGGAAGAATCGATGAAAAATCGCCATTCGTTGACTATGTGCTCATGACCGTTTACATTTTTGCAATAGCAAATGTCATCATCCATCTCAAAGTATTGAACAAGTTCTCTGTGTCTATGACGAAATTTAGATATCGGAGTATTGGGCGCTAAAAGATTCCATTCTTTGAGTCGCGAACCGAGTAATTCCGCTTGTCCTTTGGTAAGAGCGAAATCACGTATTAGATCTGAAAGTTCTGAATGGTTAATTAAGTAAACACCATCATTCACCGGTATGTAATCTGAGTCAGAATTAGTTTCTAAAGCAGGTAAACTATCACTTTCTGATGGTTCATTTACGTCCAACGGATATTGTTCTGGTGGTACTTGGATCGGACACGTGATTGGATCATGAGGCACTGGTTTCGAAACCGATTCAATATTTGGATAAACCACAGACTTTCTAGTTTTAAAAGTGAAACCATGGATATTTGTCAAGCAGAAGTAACAATCAGTAGTGTGATTTGTATGTTCACGCCATATTACTGGCACGCCAAAAGGCATCGACTTATGCTTCGGCGATTTTAGTAACCAACCTGCCAATGTATCGAACAAACCGCATTTGGCTTCCAAGATTTATTTGCATCATCAACTTTCGAATCGAAATAAAGTTCATATGCTATCTTTAGTAATGGTGTAAAGTTTTTCTGGTCAACACGATCGGTAAAATATCCGCACACGTAACAGAACAGATCAGCCGAATTTCTACAACTTCTAGAAGCCATATTTTGCTCAGAATTATTTCAAAATACAGTAACTATTTGAAAAATCGCGTAACATATGTCATGCATCTTTTAGCAGTATAAAAAGTAGAATTATGTTGCTTTTTATTAATTTTTAATAAGTTATATAGTAAAAATGAACGGAGCAAATAACGGTTTCCCAAAAATATATTTATTCACAAATATCTTAAGAACCCGACGTGATAGAGATAAACGGATTTCAGATTTGAAATCAGCGCAAGAAATTGACCTAAGAACACTTATTCTTATATAAGAAAGAAAAATGTTGTTTGTCAGTGTTATAATACATTTCAAGCACACATCAGTGTTCTGAAAGTGCATTATGTGTGCCAGTGCGTTAATTCTCGTTTCCATCGGTCTTATTACGCAACTCGGCGGGCCTCGACCACAATTAATTCTTGTTAAATCTCTGAAAGTCGCGTCAAAATAAATTATAGCTAGTCTTGTCATATTTCGCGACACCACAACAATGCCCGGATAGTGTAGTGAATGCTAATTAATCTCCTTACACCTGCTATTCTTTCTCATTATTCGCCTTTCCGTCTATCGTACATTTTTCCTGCCCTTCATACCGAACTACTAAGATTTATGAGGTTGTTAGAGAATTTTTGTGTGTGACAAATTTTATGTTTCTATACACTGGTAATGGGCGGGTCCAGCTGATTTTGTAGTCAGTGTAAAAAGCTAAAGTAAACTCATAAAATTTTTGTTGCTTAAAATTATTTTCAGGCTGTCTGCTTTTTTTTTTTTTTTTTTTCGTGACCTTTCTCGGGGTGAACGCATTTTTACTTTTAATGTGTATACATATATCTTCTTCTTGGATACTTAGCCCCTGACTGACAAATCAGTCAGTGACCATCACGCCTAGTGGCGTCTTGTAAGTCAGCAACAAACTTGTCTCCATTTTGCTCGGTCGGTGGCCATCCTTCGTGCAGTGCCCCAACTCTGGTTCATGCTTTCCTCCACAGTTCTCCGCCAGGTTGCCTTTGGTCGACCTCTCATTCGTCGCCCTTCTGGGGTCCAGAGTATAGCAGTTCTGGGGATGATGTCAGGGTCCCTTCTGAATACATGGCCAACCCAGTTCCGGCAGTGATGGTGTGCATATCTTCTTGACTGCACAGTGTAAGCAGTTCCTGGTTGGAGATGGTATTCGGCCCAAAAAAAATTCGAAAATGTATACACCTAATGGAGTGGTTATAGTGCTTCCTTCTCGAGGCAAAGGGGCCTGGTTCGAAGCCAGGTCGCGTCACGCTCCCAGTCAACCCAGTTGTAGAAATGAGTAGCTGTGACTGCTCTTGTGTTAGTGAAGTGTGTTAGTGAAGGTAAAAGTAGTGAGGAAGGGAACTGACCATCATCATCATCATCATTTGCCTTTGCGCTCTTACGAAGCATGGACTGACCGTTGTAGCTGGTCCCCGCATGAAACCTGCACCAAGCAGTCACGTGCTAATGTGGCAGTTATTTTTGTGGCAGTTTGTCTCACATGATGAGTTTGCCGGGCCCATGTACAACCTCATAGTAGTCGCCTAGTGCGGCACGACCTAGGGGTACCGTAGTTCTGTTCTTTCTTTAAGTCTTCAGAGATCCACAGGAACTACACGGGACGGAGAACTGGGTTACCCCATCTTATAAAGCTCAGACCAAGTACAGTAAAGTCTATAACCCTTCACTCCCCCTTCGGTAGTATCTGCTATGGAACTACCTTTCTAGACCTAATTTTAGAGGCTGTGTCTGGTGTTTATTTTCTAGGTTTTATTTGAAGGATACTCTGGGTCAGGTATGCTTAACCTTTTTACCCTTCACACCTTCCCCGAGAGGGAACTTAATGTTCACTTCTCCCATCTTTCCCCAAATTGGTCAGTGAGATATGTGGTGAAGTGGGATGTTATAAATATTTATAAGGGACTTAGTGTACTGACTGAGATCAGCTGTGAAGGTATATATATATCTAATAAGAGTAGTATATTATATATATAACCTTACTTGCTACCACATATCTATATATCTCAGTCAGAATTATTCTGGAATAGTGTGATGCTACGTTATGTGTCTAGGGTATGAGTATGGTGAAGTGTAAGTCACAACAACAGACAGATAAACAATTTAATTTAATCCACTACTCTTGACAACACTGTGACACTCACATACATATAACACTCTACAAAGATATCTTAAAAGAGTCACTGATAAACTTTCAAATAACAATATGTATTCATTACTGGCATGAATGAATATGTGTCCTGATTCAACTACAAGGGAACCAGGAATCACAATCAATTTAAATTACAAGTTATGTACAGAATGTATTTATATGAATATTGTAGTGACATATATTATTACAAATGTTCTATGTGTGTCAGTTGTGTAGTAGTAAAATGAGGTAATACTGGTTTTGTTTTGTTCAAGCTCTGTTGGTATTTGTCATCATGACTTCAATAGTTTGTCTTTAGGGACCAGTATTGGAGATGTTCACAGTTCCTGATTTTAAGACAAGTAAATTCCCCTCTGAATAGTATTTTTATAAAGTTATTTCAAGATGAGGGGACATAATGTTGAGCTCAGCTGGCCAACTCTGCTTATCTTGAGTGATGGCGGCAGGAAAGGACTCCTCTGCTCGAATTCTCCTCTGGGCTCAGGAGACACCTCACTGATAGCTAAAAAGACCAAGGAGTATGCTGTCCGACTCTGGATTCAGCAAATCTCTGACCAGGTGCTGCTCAGTACCATCAAGACCACTGTCCCTGAAATCAAGAAGGATGTACCTTCTACTTCATAACTAATTTATATTCTCTTTTACACTGATCACAATACAGCACAAACATTGCGTTCAGAGCGTTAGGCCAACAGTCAGCTTCATTTGAAATACTTTATTCCAGTATTACCCTTCTTAATGGTTACTACGCCTCTGCACTTCCAGCATTATTTCTTTCTAGTCAATCATCCAGGTGTCAGTGTACTGTTTGGCCATTCCATGCCGTTTTACTTCTCTCCGACACCCTCTGTTCAGGCTGGAGCATTTTAGGCTTTACCTCACGTTTGCCACTGAACTACACATATATATACAGGCATAAATCAACAATTCACATTCAATTTTCATTAAAAGATATTAAATGGTTCAAGCTTACCACAATTCATACGAATAACACAGATACGTTGATTAGCAATGAATTCTGGCACAAACTGGCACAAACTTCCATCTGCTTATGTTCCAGGCTTTCATTTAGCCAAATATATGCTGGCTTCAACGCACTGATGCTTTATCAAGCTATTTTAAACAAGTGGTCTCGAACTAACGCTCCCAAGTGTGTATATCAGCGAGACTGGCCAATGAGCCACGTTTCGACAAGTGTTTGAAAAAATGTTATCTTTTCCCGTCTCCCCTAACAACCAAGATAGTATTTATAGCCCGACCAATCGTGGTTAGGCTTTCATTTGTTGCGCTCCAATCAATTTGGAGTTTACATGGTAGGCTATTTCTGTAACGTAAATTTTTTTCAAACACGTTAAAAAAAAATCTTATGAGCAGAAATGATTTTATGGTGTCAGGCACCCCCAATATTTTATTTTGGGTATAATTTATTAATTCCTGGACTATTTGCGTAACGTTTTACATATTATTTGTCAGCAAGCCCTAAGGAACCCAAAAATACTAATTTAAAGGAGCTACGTGGCTGCGTTCAAAATATGCAATTTCTTCTACCTCCTGTTTCGAAGATGTGCTGTCTGGGTACTGTTATGTTTTCAACCGTAAACCCATCTAATGTTATCTTTTCTAATAAGAGTTTGTTATGATTTATAAACCTAACTCTGGGAAAGGGTAGTGTATTTTATCACTGTCCGTCTGAAAAAGTTAGTGCATGTAGACTTACACGCGTGATGGCAGCATTTGTGTATCGCGCGACGCGTGTTGCATGCGTTCCTGATTTTCAGCCCTCCCTCTCGCTATCCTTTTGTCCATCTGTTCGTTCGTTTTGGTAACGTAATATAATTAATGTTAGGATTAATTTAGGTCATTACGCAGTACTCTCAATGTTTTTCCAAGAAATACAGCACACGTTTCATTGAAGAAAGCGGGTAATAATACAGTAAGCTTTTACTATCAACGTGAAAGCGTTACAATTTGCAGACGAAGCAGAAAACAAGGGGGATTTCGAGTACATTCTTTGTGACAGCACTGTCATTTTACCATTGCTCTTCTCTTTATTAATTTTATTTGTTAGGCTTCATATTTACCTAATAATTTATATATGTGGATTAGAATATTTCATGACACCTCCCCTCTTAAAACAGACATTATATGTCAGTCCTTTATTCTATATACACATAGAGAAATTTATTATTATTTCTGGGGTTTACGGTGATTCTCATCACACGGATGGCGGCTTAAAAAATCCGCTCCCAGATTGGTTTTTCCAGATATATACTCAATGCTAAAATTATATGGAGCCAGAAGCAAAGACCATCGGAGTAACCTAGAGTTCTCATGCTTAGCCTGTGCTAAAAACGATAAAGGTTTGTGGTCAGTTTGCAACTTAAATGCCTTCCCATATAGATAAATATTGAATTTCTTTATTGCCCATATTACTGCAAGACATTCTTTTTCGCTAGTTGAGTAGTTGATTTCAGCTTTATTCAACTTTCTGCTAGCATATGCCACTGGGCTTAATTCCCCATCCAATGCATCTGATTTCTGTAGTAGAGTTGCACCTAACCCAATATTACTTGCATCCGTCCTTACTATGAATTCTTGACTTAAGTCAGGTAATTTCAAAATGGGTTTACTTGTGAGCTTTTCCTTCAATTCTTGGTAAGTCATTTCACATTGTGGTGTCCATGTAATGCGATCTGGAAGTCCTTTACGTGTCAATTCAGTTAAAGGTGCACATATGGAATTAAAGTTTTTGATATACTTCTGGTAGAAACCACATAATGAGACAAAGGATCTCACGTCCTTCTTGGTTTGTGGTCTCGGGGCTTTCTGTAGTTTCTCTAAATTCTTTGGGTCAGGGGTCATGTTTCCCTGATAAACTGTGTGTCCCAAAAATTCCAATTCTTTACATCCAACGCAACATTTGGTTGGTCGGGCTGTTAAATTTGCCTCCCTAAGTCGATCAAACAGCATGTTCAGAGAGTCAATGTGTTCCTCAAATGTTTCTGTTGCTATAAGGATATCATCCATAAAATTTGTTATACAGGGATTATTCAGAGGATCCAATAATTTTCTCATCATTCTAGAGAAGACACTAGGCGCATTCTTCAATCCAAATGGCAATCTATTAAACTCATAGTGTCCTTCTGAGGTACTAAAAGCTAGGTATGGTCTAACCTCAGGCTTTACTGGAATCTGATAGTATCCTTTACTCAGATCCACTTTTGAGAAATATTTAGCTTTATTTAGTCTGGCAAACAGCTGATTTGTATCCGGCAATGGATCCACCTGTCCTTCTGTAATAGCATTCAGTCTCCTGTAATCTATACAGAGTCTATGTTCTCCAGAGGGCTTCCTTAAGAGTACAACACCGGAACTATACGAAGACTCACTGTGCGAAATAATTCCTTCCTTCAATAGATAGTCTATCTCTTCCTTCAAAGCTTTTTCCTTAGCAAACGGAATCGAATATGGTTTCATACAGACAGGTGTGGAGTCTATGAGTTTCATATCATATTCCAATAGGTTTGTATGCCCTGGTCGGTCTGTTAACACC
This sequence comes from Oreohelix idahoensis, assembly GCA_024509875.1. Lineage (NCBI taxonomy): Eukaryota > Metazoa > Mollusca > Gastropoda > Stylommatophora > Oreohelicidae > Oreohelix > Oreohelix idahoensis. Next base: position 716,476 of record JAMPIV010005525.1, read on the forward strand.
TCTGCATGATTATTTAGAACCTGTTGCACTCTCTCTTTCTGAGTTTTCGTTAAATGTGTACTGATTTTCACCTGTGCTGCTGTCTCACAGGGGTGTAATGGATATTCAAATGATGAAAGTGGTTCCTTTTTCATCTCCATGGCGATGGACAAGGTCAACAAGTGTGTCTCTTCCTGATGTTCTCTTTCCAAATATTTCTTCAGGAGATTCACATGATAGATTTTTTCTTTCCCCTTCTTATCTATCTTATAATTTGTTCTAGACACCTTCTCTAGAACTGTATATGGACCCTGCCATCCAATTTGTAACTTATTCTGACTCCCGGGCAAAAGAAGCAGTACTTTCTCTCCCACAGCCAAATTTCTGTCTTTCGCCTTCCTGTTATAATAGGCAGCATGTTTCTTCCTGGCTTGTTTCAAATTTTCATTGGCAAGTTTCCAGCCAGTTTTTAACCGAGTGGTCAGCTCATTCACATATTGGTATGAAGATGTAATGTTTTCCTCTGCCTTTTCATCAGTCCACGTTCTTAACAAAGCTACATATGGACCTTTAATTGTGTGGACCTATTGGTCCATGCACCGGTATGGTCTCTTCCACTCGAAGCTTTATAGTGATGATTTTTCCTCCCAGAATTATCATTCACAAAACGACCGCTACCAATTTTTCTTTTGGGGCTTTCTCCCCTCTTAAAATTCTTGATGAGAGATTTCCTCTCTACATCCTCTTCCTCCAGTTTGTTTAAGTCCGATTGAGGGATTTTCGGCTTATCCTGGGGTAAGACATCTTTTTGCACTCTCCGCATAGTGGCCATAGTAAAACAGTTAAGTGAAGCTTGTCCGTGAAAAGGGGCTTCCCATTCCATTTGGTCCACTTTATCAAATCTATTTTTCTTTTTATTATCAGGCCTAATTTTGCCCCGTGGCGTGTCCAGGTCCTGATCCATGTTCCCACTTGTGGGTGTTCCCTCATGTGCTATGCTACACCTTTCTACAAAATTCTCAATGTCCCATCTTGCTTTGGGCCAATAATAATTGTGAGCCACCTTTTGAATGATGGTACCTATCTTCTCATGGTCCCCATCTGGTTTCACATGTAGGCTCCTTATTAATTCTGTCCTATATCTTTTTGGAAGAACCAGCTGTCCGTGACCATTGGATCTAGCTCCAGTCTTCCTATACATCAACTTGTTTTTCATGTAAAAATCTCCCTTGCCTGGAGTTGTATGACAAGTTGACAATTTTCTGAAACAAGGCTTGAGTGTTTTATCCCCAGCCTGTGCCTTCCTCATCTCTTCTGGAGTGGTATCTAACATAATATCCTCCTCCTGTCTTGAGGTCGACCTGACCTGAAGGGTTGCCATATACACAGGTTTCCTTCTGCAACGGTCAGTGTCATGATTGTCCATCTGACAATTTTTACACCACCTTTTTCCTTGGTTGAAAGATTTTCTTTCATCATATTTCCTTTCATCGAATTGTGGGAATTTATTTTTATTTTCATACCGTGGCCTATCAAATTGGTGCTTACCTTTATTTTGATCCCTAGGATCAAATTTATTAAAGTTCTGTGGTGCCCTAAAGTTATCCACCTGTTTCTTTTTATTACCTGTTACCTCTGCTTGAGCTGCTTGATACCTTTCAGCAACATTTAGCAACTCACCCAGCCTCTCTGCACCTTGTTCCATGAGAAACTTTCTCAGGTCTGGAGCCATGGACTCTCTTAGTTGCTCTATAAGGACCATTTCCTTAAGATCTTGGGTTTTCCCCAGAGAAGTCCATTTCTCCAAGTATGTCTCTATTCGTGCAGAGAACTGGTGATAGGTTTCACCTGACAGTAGTTTAGCATTCCTAAATTTTTTCCTGTAAAACTCTGCATTCTTTTCATACCTTAACAAAAGAGCCTGCTTTAGCATGTCATAATTTTCCTGATCACCTCTGCTCATTTTTGCAAAAACTTCATAAGCTGCCCCACGAAGTCCCTGAGATAACTTTAAGCTCCACCTTTCTCTCTCTAACCCATACGTGGTAGCTAATAGTTCGTACCTATTTATATAGCTCTCAATATCATCGTCTTTCTCAACAAAATGATCTAAATGAAAATTCATAGCTGAGGTTGAGGCTCCTTGAGTAACCGTAGCATCAGAGGCAAAGGGACTGGCACCATTTTCAGGAGCATGGCCTTGAAACTCAAACTCCCTTAGTCGTAACTCATGTTCCCTTTGTAATCTCTTCTCCTCCTTTTCTGCTTCCCTCTCTGCAGCTAATCTCTTCTCTTCCCTTTCTGCAGCCTGTCTTCTTTCCTCGGCTTCCCTTTCTGCAGCTAATTTCTTCTCTTCTGCTTCCAATTTCTTAGCCTCTTTGTCAGCCTCAATCTGCAACCTCTTAGTCTCAGCCTCTAACTTTCTTTCGGCCTCTTTTTCTAATCTTCTTTCTTCGCGTTCAATAAATTTGTCACATTCCGTTGTGACATAGGCAACCATAACTTGCCCATCTAATCCTAACTCTTTTGCAGTCTGAACCGCAGCAGATCGAAATTTGGCCAGGTCCGCCATTGTCTATCAGGTAAATTTATACAATGTCTAACCAACAATTCAATCTCTAATGGACAACACAGGCACCGTGAGCTCAACCTTATTTAATTCCACCCAAGGATACCTTTTAATTCTTATATTCCCTGAAGTGAATTACCCCCAATATTTTTAATAGTTAAAGATTCAAAATCCCAAGAGCGAGACCCCAATATATGTGGTGAAGTGGGATGTTATAAATATTTATAGGGGACTTAGTGTACTGACTGAGATCAGCTGTGAAGGTATCTATATCTATTAAGAGTAGTGTATTATAGATAACCTTACTTGCTACCACATATCTATATATCTCAGTCAGAATTATTCTGGAATAGTGTGATGCTACGTTATGTGTCTAGGGTATGTGTATGGTGAAGTGTAAGTCACAACAACAGACAGATAAACAATTTAATTTAATCCACTACTCTTGACAACACTGTGACACTCACATACATATAACACTCTACAAAGATATCTTAAAAGAGTCACTGATAAACTTTCAAATAACAATATGTATTCATTACTGGCATGAATGAATATGTGTCCTGATTCAACTACAAGGGAACCAGGAATCACAATCAATTTAAATTACAAGTTATGTACAGAATGTATTTAATATGAATATTGTAGTGACATATATTATTACAAATGTTCTATGTGTGTCAGTTGTGTAGTAGTAAAATGAGGTAATACTGGTTTTGTTTTGTTCAAGCTCTGTTGGTATTTGTCATCATGACTTCAATAGTTTGTCTTTAGGGACTAGTATTGGAGATGTTCACAGTTCCTGATTTTAAGACAAGTAAATTCCCCTCTGAATGTTATTTTTATAAAGTTATTTCAAGATGAGGGGACATAATGTTGAGCTCAGCTGGCCAACTCTGCTTATCTTGCGTGATGGCGGCAGGAAAGGACTCCTCTGCTCGAATTCTCCTCTGGGCTCAGGAGACACCTCACTGATAGCTAAAAAGACCAAGGAGTATGCTGTCCGACTCTGGATTCAGCAAATCTCTGACCAGGTGCTGCTCAGTACCATCAAGACCACTGTCCCTGAAATCAAGAAGGATGTACCTTCTACTTCATAACTAATTTATATTCTCTTTTACACTGATCACAATACAGCACAAACATTGCGTTCAGAGCGTTAGGCCAACAGTCAGCTTCATTTGAAATACTTTATTCCAGTATTACCCTTCTTAATGGTTACTACGCCTCTGCACTTCCAGCATTATTTCTTTCTAGTCAATCATCCAGGTGTCAGTGTACTGTTTGGCCATTCCATGCCGTTTTACTTCTCTCCGACACCCTCTGTTCAGGCTGGAGCATTTTAGGCTTTACCTCACGTTTGCCACTGAACTACACATATATATACAGGCATAAATCAACAATTCACATTCAATTTTCATTAAAAGATATTAAATGGTTCAAGCTTACCACAATTCATACGAATAAACACAGATACGTTGATTAGCAATGAATTCTGGCACAAACTGGCACAAATTTCCATCTGCCTATGTTCCAGGCTTTTATTTAGCCAAATATATGCTGGCTTCAACGCACTGATGCTTTATCAAGCTATTTTAAACAAGTGGTCTCGAACTAACGCTCCCAAGTGTGTATATCAGCGAGACTGGCCAATGAGCCACGTTTCGACAAGTGTTTGAAAAAATGTTATCTTTTCCCGTCTCCCCTAACAACCAAGATAGTATTTATAGCCCGACCAATCGTGGTTAGGCTTTCATTTGTTGCGCTCCAATCAATTTGGAGTTTACATGGTAGGCTATTTCTGTAACGTAAATTTTTTTCAAACACGTTAAAAAAAAATCTTATGAGCAGAAATGATTTTATGCTGTCAGGCACCCCCAATATTTTATTTTGGGTATAATTTATTAATTCCTGGACTATTTGCGTAACGTTTTACATATTATTTGTCAGCAAGCCCTAAGGAACCCAAATATACAAATTTAAAAGAGCTAAGTGGCTGCGTTCAAAATATGCATTTTCTTCTACCTCCTGTTTCGAAGATGTGCTGTCTGGGTACTGTAATGTTTTCAAACGTAAACCCATCTAATGTTATCTTTTCTAATAAGAGTTTGTTATGATTTATAAACCTAACTCTGGGAAAGGGTAGTGTATTTTATCACTGTCCGTCTGAAAAAGTTAGTGCTTGTAGACTTACACGCGTGATGCCAGCATTTGTATATCGCGCGTCGCGTGTTGCATGCGTTCCTGATTTTCAGCCCTCCCCTCTCGCTATCCTTTTGTCCATCTGTTCGTTCGTTTTGGTAACGTAATATAATTAATGTTAGGATTAATTTAGGTCATTACGCAGTCTCTCAATGCTTTTTCCAAGAAACACAGCACACGTTTCATTGAAGAAAGCGGGTAATAATACAGTAAGCTTTTACTATCAACGTGAAAGCGTTACAATTTGCAGACGAAGCAGAAAACAAGGGGGATTTCGAGTACATTCCTTGTGACAGCACTGTCATTTTACCATTGCTCTTCTCTTTATTAATTTTATTTGTTAGGCTTCATATTTACCTAATAATTTATATATGTGGATTAGAATATTTCATGACAAGCTAATCAAAACGTAATTAACATTTTACTAATAATAATAGCCCCTTCAGTCATATGAATGCGCCCCTGGGGTGACAGCCTCTCAACTGCTTATTTTCGTGGTGTTTTCAACGTTTTATCCTCTCTTCTGCCTGTTGTGTGAGCTTCTTTTCGCCCAATCTGAGGTGGCGCCGTGGATAGCATCGCCACTTGGTGCGATCGGCATCTTCATCATCCCAGGTCGCTGGATTTATGTCGATTTTACTACAAGGATTTTATTTCTAACTTAGGTGATGATGTCTGCCTCTCTTCTCTCCCCCCAATGTTGTTTATCTGTTCCCTTTTTTTTTTCTTTTTTTTTTAACTTGTTTCCATGCCATGATGTCAAAGTGTCCAGTATTGTCTCCCTTTGTCGTTCTGTATTTCTTTTTTTTTCCGTCAGTCTTTCCTGTTGTCGACAATATATTCCAGCGTTCATCTTCTTCTGACATTCCTGTGGACAGTGATTACTTCCTCCTAATACGGGTAATAAGCTATCCTAGTTCATCGACTTCTTTCATTACGCCCTCTTTACTCTTTTCCTTTTTAATTTGCCCAAGCTACGAACACCTGCTTGGCGCGAACTGGGTCGTAGCGGGGATGTTTGACAGTAGTAAGAAATCAGAACACATAGACGTGTATAAAATTCACCATTTCAGATAGACGCACCCAGCATCCTGCAAGAGAACGACAACAATCGGGTTTTCCCGCAGAATCATGGGTTTTATATTTCACATCACAGGAAGATAAAATGTGCTTAAATGTCTATTTAAGATTGACATGTTGTCTCTAAATGAACATAAATATGAGATTTCTGCTCGTGGAAGTGGCGAAGCAGTTGAACGATGTTGTTTATTATTCTGTTTAGCGCCAGCCCCTTCTAATGTGCATCCGTTGTTTGTTCCTTTATTACAGAAACTGATAGCTTTGATTGTGGAAACTTTTATTGTGTAACTGTGTTAGAGAAAATCTTAGCGTTGGCTTTTTCTGCTGGAGAGATTATTCCATTTTTTGCTTTCTTCTAGCAAGACATCGTCGTCTTTATTATCAGCCCTGGTCGAAATCAAGGCTGCATAAAGCATAGATAAACCCGCACGAACCTACGCGGTGATGGGCAGCTTTTTTTTTTTTTAATTTTCCAAGCAAGCGTGTGGGTTTGTTGTTGTTGTTTTTTTTTTTCACAGCATAAGGGATAAGGTGTTGTTTCTGGTTTGAACTTCGTTAGAACACGATGCGTGCGCATCACTTCTGACAAGAGGAAGTAGACCGAATAAGGCCTTTGCCCTGGCGCAACACCCTACTTCCTGTGCTAATGGTTGCTACAAGAAGGAGGTGCCTGTCCACATTAGTACAGCTCACGGTGCATTCGATCAGAAAGTCGTGTATTTTCTACCAATACTACGAGGTTAGCTTGCTAAGCTTTTAAGGCCAGCGTTTTTCAAGTTTACCTAGATGTATCCTGTTTGAAGCTTTAAACCCGTTCAGCTCAATTGTGAGGTGAACGAAAATTAGACAATGGGGAAAGTTTTCATAAGATTCGATTGGGAAGCCGGTTGATACACACAGCCCACTTTGTGGCCATGAGCTCTTGTAACATTTGCATGAGTTTAAGTACATCTGAATTGTAACTGCCTTAATAGATAACTGCGTACTTGCTCATAGGTTCTACCGCCACGAACCACGATCATCATTGAAAATGTGTGCACAACACTCTGGTAAGATAAAAATAATAATAACTTCAGTCCTTTGGCCCCCCCCCCCCCCCCCCTTCCCAAGTGAAGACATGACTCTTGTCAGTGATCTGCTTTACCAACCGCTCATGATTATCGTTTCCATGTGCTTTCATGGTAAGACTCCGTGTAAGGGTTTGGCTAGGCGGGAGCATTTAAAGATGGTTTTGAGAAATGAGTTACTTAATTCTTCTCTTGTTTATCAGCAGTTTGGCGTAGTCAATAGTGAGAAGGGTGAGCTCGCCAGATGTGATTGTCTACTGAGCAAAAGTTTGTGTACGAAAATTCCCTGTACTAAGTCTGGGGATTTTGCTATATGGGACAAACAGATAGACTTTCATAAATGGGCGCATGCGCAGATTAGAAGGTCTGAGATAGATGACAGTTTCACTAATGTTAAACTAGCTGGAAGAACCAGACGTGTACCAGTGGAACAAAATGAGAAGAGAAGACGGACGCGGGCGTTGGATAGGGCACACGGGACCCAAAGATGGAACAATAGAGAATGCAGTCAGCGACCCATAGCTTGACTGCTTACGTCAGGGTCAGCGAACCAGAGCTGACCAAGACCCTACTCCACCTCCAAGAGGTGGTCCTGCAAACAGGCTGCATCACTGCAGTCTGGCTGAGAGAGTAGGGATCGAAGAGGGAAGGCTAACCCGGTCCCCAAAAAATGCCGTGCGGAAGTCGGATGTGTCGGCCGAAAGGCGCAAATATCGCAGCTCCGCTGTAAACGGGCACAACGCAACCAACGTCCTTTTCAGGACGAAAGAAGAAGAAGAAGGATAGGGCACACATTGAGAAAAGCAATCGATAGCATTACAAGGCTGTCCCACTTCTGGAATGCCCAGGGTAACGAACAGCCGAACGAACTTTATATTCAAAGGGTTAAGAATAAGACGCGCTGGCCCGTCTGATATTCTTCCCATCATTTCTCTCATCTTTTATACTGTATCCTTTCGTGCTGACATGAGTTGTGAAGTGTTATTGTAATAAGAATACAACATTGTAAATTTAATGAAAACATACTCACATTTACTATATTCAATCATTTGAATGGGACCAAAAGAAAATTAAAAAAAAAAAAAAATCAATATCATCATCAGATCTTGCACAACATTATACTGGATAAAGGTTTGGGAACATAATAATCAGATTAGATGGTCATATAACACTGACAAACAACATTTTTCTTTCTTATATAAGAATAAGTGTTCTTAGGTCAGTTTCTTGCGCTGATTTCAAATTTGAAATCCGTTTATCTCTATCACATCGGGTTCTTAAGATATTTGTGAATAAATATATTTTTAGGAAACCGTTATTTGCTCCGTTTCATTTTTACTATATAACTTATTAAAAATTAATAAAATGCAAAATAATTCTACTTTTTATACTGCTAAAAGATGCATGACATATGTTACGCTATTTTTCAAATAGTTACTGTATTTTGAAATAATTCTGAGCGAAATATGGCTTCTAGAAGTTGTAGAAATTCGGCTGATCTGTTCTGTTACGTGTGCAGATATTTTACCGATCGTGTTCACCAAAAAAAACTTTACACCATTACTAAAGAAAGCATATGAACTTTATTTCGATTCGAAAGTTGATGATGCAAATAAATCTTGGAAGCCAAATGCAGTTTGTTCGACTTGTGCAAATACATTGGCAGGTTACGAAAATCGCCGAAGCATAAGTCGATGCCTTTTGGAGTGCCAGTAATATGGCGTGAACCGACAAATCACGCTACTTGTCACGCGTAGGGAGAGAGCAAGGTCGACACAGGTCAACTGCTCTAGATAACAGTAAGAATATTTGATTGATTTTCTTGCAATACTGTAATAGTGATGTTATTTGTTATGAAACCAAGAGGTTAACTGTCTGAAATCAAGGGTAACTAAATACCATGTAAGAATATCAGACAAGTTGTTCTCCCACGTGACTTTTGTTCCACAACTAACATACACCACACAATGTTGACCATTCGTCAATAAAGAGGACAGTAAACAAGAAAGGGAAGTAATCACAAAAAGAGAGCTCTGGACAGGCTTATGATATTTTATCAAATTGACTCAGACGTGTAGTAAGTAAATAAACAATATGCTATTTATTAAGGGAATCACATTTACAAAGGGTTATTTTACATCTGATGAAAAAAGAAATATGGACGTTTAAATCTGAAAAATAAACAGGAATCTAGGTCCCAGTGGGGTGCCTTATTTTCTTCCCTGACTAAGTCTGAGCGTTTGGTGGCTATGTGTGTATGTGGTCTTCCTTCGCTTTATTATACTTATCGTAGTGTTCTTGTAGGATGTAGGCTGAGAGGACACTCTGCTGTGACTTCTTGATGAGAGCACGTGGTGGTGACTGACTGCCCTGTGTGGCACTAGTGTCTTTAAGGATGTCTGGTTCACACTCAGGGGTGAAGATTCAGTCCCTGTCCCTTCTTGATTTTTGGGCTCAGCAAAATTGAGGGAGGTCGAAGCCAGGTCCTATGTTACTGACACTCTGCACTGGAGAACAAAGTAAGGGGACCATTAATCTCTTGTCTAAAGAGATTTTACATGTATTAAGTTCCTCCCCGAAGACTTTTGGTCTCAGAGCATAGGCACACTTACCACTGAAGACTTTGACTGTCCAGTACACTGTATGTAAAATATATCTCAGTGACCATTGTCTAACAGGCTCTGTCCTCATCCTTCCAAGTCAAGTGTCTCTCCTCTACACTTAATATGTCTTACTATTTTCCACAATCAACAGTCTGTCTTGTAGTCTGGTGTATCTTTAGTTAATAATTAATTCTTAATTATTTTTCAGCAAGGAACAACAGCTTTCATAATGTATACTCATAACAGAGTTGTGTTCTAATAAGGCAAGCAATAATGCACAGTAATAAAATACTATAAGCAAATCATATAAGAAAATTAATAATATGTTATACAGGTACATAATGGATATGGAAGAACTAAATCCAATAGCATAACATATGTTTCTTATCATAGTCAACCACATACTTCTTCTGCAAATTACACTTGTATCATTAAGCAATAATTAAACAAATAATTTTGGGAGATAACTCACCACACAAAATCACTTCAGGTTCACACAATCAGAACTTGAATATTTGAATATATTCATAAGCACGTTATTGACTTTACACACAGTTGTGTACAATCTGTGTATATTCTTTAAAAGTCTTATGTACTTAAAATTTAGTTTAGGCTGCTTTCACGGTGTTCATCAAGAGAGTAAAGTAAAGTTACATTTTCCTCTGATAAATACAGTTTAAGACCGGAAATAGGTGGTCGTCTATGGGTCACGGGTTAATTGATGTCACCCAGAAAAACCCACCATTACCATCGCGTCTTCGCAAAACCCTACCTGCGGAATCTAAATGGCCTGTTAACGAAATTTAATACAAGAACTTCACCTGATCTCGCGTTCTCGTAGGAAAAAAAAAGAAGGGGGTCATAGGGAAGACTAGAAAACAGTGACAGGATGGACTGAGTAAAGGAATGTGGAAGATTTAGGAAGAGAAAGGATAGACTGCTCCATGACAGATAGCCCCCCATTTAAGTTAGTGGTCAGACTAACAACGCGAGTCTAACTTTCTCTGTGCATTCTATCACGTATGATTCTAACGTCACGTCTAAACTTCACTCTCTTCATTTACTTTTACGATCCTCTCGGACAGCGATGCTGAATCCGATGGTGTTTCTTCGATTGTGTCTAATTCTGCCAGCGTATGCCTGCTCAGAAAGTCTGCTCCCACGTTGATCTTCCCTGGGATGTATTCCACCTTGAAGGAATAGGGCTGAAGTAGTAAAGCCCAACGCATGAGTCGTGCATTAAGTTTCTTTGACGCCGCTAGAAACATAAGTGGGGCATGGTCACTTTGTACTGTAAATTTTACTCCATAGAGATATGGCTGATGTTTTTGTACCGCCCATACCAAGGCAAGACACTCCTTTTCAATTGTTGAATAATTCCTCTCTGCTGAGTTTAACCTACGACTGGCATAGGCTACAGGAAACAACAAGTCAGGATTGTTATCATCTGTCTGCATCAGTGAAGACCCAATTCCAATGTTACATGCGTCTACGCGCAGCACAAACGGCTTTGCTAGGTCCGGTAGTCTCAGTATAGGTCGTGATGTCAGCTTATGTTTAAGTGTAGCATACACTTCTTCACAATCCGGAGTCCAAACTACTTTCTCTGGCTGGCCTTTCCTGGTCAGATCCGTCAGCGGGGCGGTCAGTGTGTTAAAACCCTGAATAAAGCGCTGGTAATATGCACAAAGGGACAGAAATGAACGGGTGTCTTTCTTGGTAATAGGACGCGGTGCTTGTTTTATTTTCTCAACGTTTTTATCCACAGGCCACATACAGCCATGAGTGATCGTGTGTCCCAGAAATTCTAACTCCTTGAAACCAATTAAACATTTACTGGGTCGCGCCGTAAGTCCCGTCTCTTTCAGTCGCTGGAGCAGCTGGGCGAGGGCTTCCAAATGTTCCTCAAATGTGCTCGTTGATATTAATATGTCATCCATAAAGTTGTGGATGGCATTATTTTGCAATGGGGTGAGTAATTTCCTCATCATTCTGGTGAAGATACCCGGAGCGTTGCTCAACCCAAATGGCAGAACATTAAACTGATAATGTCCTTCAGACGTACTGAAAGCAAGCAACGGCCTAATTTCTTTCTTGACCGGGATTTGATAATAACCCTTGCTCAGGTCAATTTTTGTGAAGAATTTGGCCTTACTTAATTTGGTGAAGAGTCCATTGGGGTCAGGTAAGGGTTCTGGTTGGAACTCTGTCACAGCATTAAGTCGTCTATAGTCGATGCAGAGACGAGCTTCTCCACTAGGTTTTTGGAGGAGCACAACACTCGCACTATAGGGTGATTCAGATTTGGATATTATATTGGCGTTTAGTAATTGCTCAATTTCCTCTTGCAATGCACTTGCTTTTGCATACGGTATTGGGTATGTTTTCACCCTGACAGGAGTTGGATCTGTCACTTTCATCTCAAACTCGACGAGATTTGTCAGACCCGGCCTATCTGTGAGCACTTCTGAGTGTTCTTCTAAAAGTTGTTTGACTTGTTCACCTTCTGCACTCCCTAAAGTTGAGCTTATTTGCACATCCTTGTGCGATTCTTGTGGACGAAGCGGATACTCAACATATATTTTGTCTTCATTATCCACTTCTGTGGCAACCGCCAGGGTCATAAGATGAGCTGGTTCGGGGTTTGGGCGTTCAACGTACTTTTTAAGAAGATTTACATGATAAATCTTATGTTTCCCCTTCTTGGAGATTTTATAATTAGTACGAGAAATCTTCTGTACCACTTCAAATGGTCCCTGCCAACCGATTTGAAGTTTATTGTTGCCACTGGGCAACAACAAAAGTACTTTCTCCCCAATATGCAATTCCCTGTCCTTGGCTGATTTGTTGTAATGTTTGGCATACTTACTACGCGCTCGTCGCAAGTTTGTTGATGCCATCTCCCAACCAACCTTTAAGCGTTCCTTGAGTTCCTGGACATATTTTGACGCCGTAACAATACTGTCGTCTGCACTTTCATCTGTCATAGCCCGAAGAAGAGCTTCAAGCGGTCCTTTGATTGGACGCCCGAACAATAAGGTGGCGGGAGAGAGACCTGTCGAAGAGTGTGGCACTTCTCGGTAGGCAAATAGTGCTGCAGGCAGAAACAAATCCCAGGTTTCTGGTTTTTCCTGAGCCAATTTGCGCAACATAGTGATGAGAGTTCCATTGAACCTCTCAACTTGTCCATTGGACTGAGGATGATAGGGCGAGGTGTGAATATGCTGTGTACGAAATACTCGGAAAACCTCTTCCGCTAACTTTCCCTTGAACTGTGACCCATTATCCGTAAGTATTTGTCGAGGAAAACCTAGCCTGGTGAATATACTCACTAATGCTTCTGCTACATGCACTGAGTCTGATGAGGGTAGTGCAATGGCTTCACCCCACATTGTACATGTGTCGACTAGTGTTAAAATGCAGCGGTTCCTCCTTTTAGTTCTCAGAAGAGGTCCTATGATATCCACAGCTACTCTCTCGAAGGGAGTTCCTATTATTGGCATCTCTCCTAACGTCGCTGGGGATGTCCAATGTTTAGGTGCCACTCTTTGACACTGGGCACAGGACTTAACAAATCGGATGATATCTGCATTCATCCCCGGCCAATAGTAATGGGCTGATATGCGTTGCATGGTGGCATTTTGACCCATGTGACCACTGAATGGAAGTGCATGACCCATCTCCAAGATTTGGTTCCTGTACGTAGATGGAACGACTAGTTGCCCATGTTCTAGTCCTATGTTTCCTGCTCTACGATATATTAATCCCAATTTCATATAAAAGTTTCCTTTCTGCAGGGGAGTATTGGCAAATGGCAGTTTCTTGAAGCAGGAGGCCAGAGTTGTATCCTGTGTTTGAGCATTCTTTAACTCCTGAGGGAGGGGATTCTGCACAGGTGCTGGCTCCTGTTCACTCGCAGCTTTACTTCTGGTTGTCACTGCCGCAATAACAAGAGGTTCTTTTGGTTCACCTAGGAATACGTATCTACAACCCAAGATCAGGTCATAGATTGGGTCATCCATGACTGCTGCTCTGATCTGTCCTGACACAAAGCGGGATTCCACCTGGATATTTGCTATTTGCAGAGTCATTGTCTTGTCACCTTTTGTGGCTCCACGAAGTTCCACAGTGTCTGGTGTTACCTGGCCAGGGTCTACCAGTGATGAGGCGACAACTGCATCAAATTCCAGTCCCGTGTCATAGAGGCATAATACGTGCTGTCCATTTACCTTCACTGTGTCGGTAACGGACGGTCGATTGAGGCTATTCGTTTGCCTCATTGAATTCTTCTTTGGCGATTTTGTCTGTATGAATGCAGCATGTTGAGGAGCGGGTTTAATTTTACATTCTTGAGTGTGGTGTGTGTTTGTCTTACACACCTTACACCACTTCCTCCCCGTCTCCTGGTTAGTAGAGGTCCTCTCCTGTTTTATCCTATTATAAGTTTGTGATGTGTTCTGTGCTTTATGGGAAAATCCACTAGATTTAGGGTGATTGTCGGAACAGGGGTGTGTAGATGCTTTTGCAGGCATATCAGTATATTTCCGTCTTGTAGACTGAGCTTCTGCCAAAGCTCCCTGAAACCTTTCAGCCAGAGTGAGTAACGACTCAAGGTTTTCGGCCCCATGCTCTGCTAGGAACCTTCTCATATCTGGTGTCATTGTGTCCTTGAGTTGTTCCATAATAATCATTTCCTGAATCCCTTCCAGAGACTCAGGAAAGTTTCCTAACGTGCGCCATTTTTGCAGATAGGATTCGAGGCGAGATGCAAACTGTGCAAATGTTTCCCCTATGTCTCTTCTGGCCCGACGAAACTGCTTCCTGTAAGCTTCTGAATTAAGTTCAAATCTTTGTAAAAGGGCCTTCTTTAGAGTATCATATTTATTTTGCTCAGTAATTGGCAACTTCATGTACACCTCATATGCTGTTCCACGCAATCCTTGTGAGAGTTTGAGCGCCCATTTATCTTTGTCCAGACCATACGACGAGGCAAATCGTTCGAATCTATCAAGGTACGTGTCGATTTTCTCGGCGCTGTTGGAGAAAATTTCTAAAGGAAATGACATAGCATTAGTTCCTGTAGCATGACTGGTAATTGTGTTACCATCTGCTGAAGGAGAGGCACCAGAAGATTCTAATGTACTGGGACTAGCCTCTACTTCAACTCTTCTAGCTTCTACGTCTAATTCCTTTAATCTAGTTTCATGCTGCCTTTCTTTTTCTCTCTCCTCTGCTTGTCGAATTTCTCTTCTCTCCTGTGCTTCTCTCTCTGCTCGCTCCTTTTCTAATCTCTCTTCTCTGTCAAGATGTTTATCGATTTCGGCGCTAATGAAACTCGTTAACTCATTACCTACCATCCCCATGTCCTTAGCGAATTCCATTAAACTAGATCTTACTTTGGCTAATTCAGCCATTGTTGGTGCTGAATAAATCTTGTGGGTAAATTATCTCCCAATATACAAGAACAATTTTTTACCAAAGCAATAATGTTAGTCTGTGAATATAATATGACTAATAGCACATTAACTCCATACACTCACTCACTCCTTAACTTAAATTAACTTCTTAGAAAGTTATTTTAAAAAGGAAAACCACCACACTACTAGCTTCAATTAATTCTTAATATCCTGTCCAGATGCTACAACGATAAAGTCTAGGGGATAGAAAAAGATTCTCACTCTAGAAGGTGAAGAAAAGCAATATTTTTGAGCAAAGGCAATGGTTTATGCCTCAGCTCTTTGCTATTCGTATCACCAGCGAGAGCTACTGTGCGCTAGGATACTTAAATCTCGAGGCGAGCCCCCACTTGTCACGCGTAGGGAGAGAGCAAGGTCGACACAGGTCAACTGCTCTAGATAACAGTAAGAATATTTGATTGATTTTCTTGCAATACTGTAATAGTGATGTTATTTGTTATGAAACCAAGAGGTTAACTGTCTGAAATCAAGGGTAACTAAATACCATGTAAGAATATCAGACAAGTTGTTCTCCCACGTGACTTTTGTTCCACAACTAATATACACCACACAATGTTGACCATTCGTCAATAAAGAGGACAGTAAACAAGAAAGGGAAGTAATCACAAAAAGAGAGCTCTGGACAGGCTTATGATATTTTATCAAATTGACTCAGACGTGTAGTAAGTAAATAAACAATATGCTTGTTAAAGTCATATTTGGTATATTAATCTTTTACGATAAAAAAAGAAGGGAATTAATCATTAAGACTTGTTGTCAGGTCGGGTTATTGTTATCTCGCCTGAACAGCGCGGTAGTCAGCTGTTGATTTGTTTAAAAGTGCAATCTAGTATTTACTTGTATGTTCTAAGAAGAAAACGTGTAATCACTACTAACATCTCTGCGGCGAGTTACCGCGTGAGATGTATTTTGATTAGGAATGTTTTGAACTGAGCAGTCGCTCGCTAACCCGAGAGATGTGTTGTGAACTGTACTGAGCGATAGGGCTCGTAACAGTGTGTTCCTAGCGAGTGAAGGGGAAAGAGATTTTTTTTAGCGATGTTCTCGATGTGTACCAGAGGATATTCTTGGTACCGGCATTTTTTATGCTTATGGGATATATGTGATTATCCGGCAGATGTATGTGTGTTGTTTATGACTGCAGTGGACGCAGTCCCTTTTGAGTATAATGGATAGTAATGGCCATATTAACAGTATTGTTTATGACTGCAGTGGACGCAGTCCCTTTTGAGTATAATGGATAGTAATGGCCATATTAACAGTATTGTTTATGACTGCAGTGGACGCAGTCCCTTTTGAGTATAATGGATAGTAATGGCCGTATTAACAGTGTTGTTTATGACTGCAGTGGACGCAGTCCCTTTTGAGTATAATGGATAGTAATGGCCATATTAACAGTGTTGTTTATGACTGCAGTGGACGCAGTCCCTTTTGAGTATAATGGATAGTAATGGCCATATTAACAGTGTTGTTTATGACTGCAGTGGACGCAGTCCCTTTTGAGTATAATGGATAGTAATGACCATATTAACAGTGTTGTTTATGACTGCAGTGGACGCAGTCCCTTTTGAGTATAATGGATAGTAATGGCCGTATTAACAGTGTTGTTTATGACTGCAGTGGACGCAGTCCCTTTTGAGTATAATGGGTAGTAATGGCCGTATTAACAGTGTTGTTTATGACTGCAGTGGACGCAGTCCCTTTTGAGTATAATGGATAGTAATGGCCGTATTAACAGTGTTGTTTATGACTGCAGTGGACGCAGTCCCTTTTGAGTATAATGGATAGTAATGGCCATATTAACAGTGTTGTTTATGACTGCAGTGGACGCAGTCCCTTTTGAGTATAATGGATAGTAATGGCCATATTAACAGTGTTGTTTATGACTGCAGTGGACGCAGTCCCTTTTGAGTATAATGGATAGTAATGGCCGTATTAACAGTGTTGTTTATGACTGCAGTGGACGCAGTCCCTTTTGAGTATAATGGATAGTAATGGCCGTATTAACAGTGTTGTTTATGACTGCAGTGGACGCAGTCCCTTTTGAGTATAATGGATAGTGATGGTCGTATTAACAGTGATGTTTATGACTGCAGTGGACGCAGTCCCTGTTGGAGTATTGATGCTATTCGATGCAATGTAAACTGTCTCTCGTCTGTGTTGTGTCGTGAATAAAGTGTTCGAAACGTCACCAGTTGTTTAACATTCGATGACTTCTACGTGTGTTACGATGTGGTGAGTAACTGTACACACATATCTGAAAACAGTCTACACAGTGACAGAACACCAACAGTACTCATTGACATAAATAATAAAACAGCATATATATCATTGATGGCCGATATAACATTGTGAATATAAAGGAACACTATATAACATTTGGTGGTTTTCAGTCTCAACGGGAATTTACACCTATGAAATTCGCGTTAATAGCCCTGTGTGGGCGTGGCCAATTAAAATTAGACATTTAACATTGATTGCTGATGTTGATCGCATTTATCTACGTACTAGAACTTGGATTATTAATAACCATCTACAACTGCAGAAGGATTTCAAGTTCGCATTTACGGTTGTTCAACACGGGTGCTTCATGTACACGATTTGGCAGTTTCCAGTTCCAGTTGTCCTGTGCGGTGTACGAGCATAGACCATTCTGTATCCAGTACGTGAAGTGAGAGGGGTCAAGCTCCAGTGACTTTCTGCGGTGTATTGTTTTCATCAGCGGACTGTGTGATACCTACCGTTTTGTCGGGCAGAAAGTTCTGGATTATTTACAGTTGACAAGATAAGTGGGTTTTTGTTGTGAAAACTGTACCACTTTATGTCTGTCAAAAAGCCTTCCGAAATTGTGCATTATTGTCCTATTAAGTGTTTTATGTTGAACATTTTGTGTTTCATGTAGAATTATGAAGATAACATCCCAGTTTACCCAGGGCTTCATAAGGTTCTGTAGGAGTTAGTTTGTTTCAATTAAGCGATTATTCCGGTAAAAGGATACAAACATTGCCGTAGGTTAGGTCACTAGTTGTCTCTTGGGACAATTATTGTTTAGGTGTGACGTAACGTTTCATTGTTGTTATTGTTGTATTTTTCTTTGTTCCTTAGTTTATTGATTAATTTGTTTGTCGGTGTCTTTCTCTTTTCCCTATCTTTCATTTTTTATACACATTTTCGTTTATACACTGTGCTGTTTCTTGTCTTGTTAATATTTGCAGTTATCATTACATGCTATGTAACATTATTTGCTTTAGTTCCGCTGTACTGTTCAGTTGATTTCTGCAAACGTTTTTTCGTTTGTTTTCTTGTATCTTGTCTTTGTAACTGTTATTCTTTTTGTTTATATCATATGTTGGTTGTTTGTGATTTATTGGAGGACTTTATGCATATGTGATTAAGGCTATGTGATAATATTGACACACTTCATAGTGATATAAATTTATCTCTCATACTGATGTAACAAAAGTTCTATACGCAAGAACTTGTGGTATTATGGTATACAGAGATGGTTAGATATTTTCAATCTTATGAAGAAATATTTAGTTCGTAAGCTGGAAAAGGAATTATCTAAACTTTAAGGGACATAAACTGATAATAATTATAAGTGGTGAATATATATAGTGGAATTGGTGATTGAACCACTATGGATTCTGAGATAGATCCTGAGGATATGGATCCTATATTGCAATATATATTTGATGGAGGTAAATATTGTGAAAGATTGCGAGGCCCACAGCTGGAAGGATTTGTGATGGACCGTTTTTTGGTTGATGTGGCATGGGCCCTAAGGTTTTTTGCTGAGGATACATTTCATTCCGTTCCTCACTTAATGATGGCTAGGCATTTGGCGGATTTGGTGCATTACCTTCGGGTATTTTTGCACAAGAATACTGAGTCTAAACACGATTTTATGACGGAGGTGATACACGATATAATTCACAACGACATTCCTAACAATCACAAACAGGAGTTACAAGATGAGGGGTTAAAAGACATAATTTATAATGATATTCTTCATGACCAGAAAAAACATTTAGAAGAGGAGGAGCGTATGAAAGTCATCAAGCGAAGTGCACTACAGGAAAGGGAAAATTTCTTAGAAAATATTGCTAAAGAGAGCGAATTACAGGAAACAGTATCGAGACTTACAGATGATTTAAAGGAATCAAACACAGAACTTACTAAAGTGAAAGCAGCGTTAGATTCTGCATTGAGCAAAATCAAAGATTTGGAAATTCAAGTGGATTATAAATATGGAGAAGTTAGTAATCTCAAGCAGCAACTTCAGGAAAAGAAAGAGAGGTGTGGAAAATTAGAAGCTGAGACAATTGACCGTGATAGGTCTTATACAGAGACGCTTCTTGATTTATTGAGTAAAGTGAATTCTTGTATGGAAGAAGAGATGTATACTGTATTTCCGAATGAAGTTGAGGAGCTAATGAATAATGAGAATAATGAAGTTGAAACACAGCAACTAAAGGTAGATAAGGGAAATGATGAAGAAGAGACATTAGAAATGTTAATGGCTGAGAAGGAGAAAATGATTAAGGTCGAGAATTTACTGGTGGAGGAAAGTGACAAAAGGTTGACACTTGAGAATTTAAACAACAAATTGGGTGAAGAGATTTCACTTCAAAAGGTGGAGATCAGTGAATTAAGAAACAGGGTGAATAGATTGGTAGATATTATTTTAGACTGCAAAGTGTTGTCTCCTTTCAATGTTGACAGTGGTAGACAGAAAGTTGATTATCAACATGTCTTAAAGGCACCGAGTCAGCAACAGACACTCGGCGCAAACACTAACAGTAAACATAGTAGTCGAAAATCCCTGCGCGGAAAATACAATTTTTCACGCACCAGTGATGCTAATATTACTGATTCTTGGCGACATGCCAACAAAAGAAATTCTACTGGTACAGTCGGTACTGTAGATAACAAGAAAAACTGTGAGAAATTTCAAGGCAAAAATTATAATACCAACCATAAATCTACTAGTGGAAATTCCCATAAAGTCATAACTAATGACAAAGTTAGTCGTACTTGTGCCCGAAATAATACTAAGTGTGTTGGTAACCACAATGATTCTATTATTCCTATTCCTGATCAAGGTGTTAAGTATATCACCACAGAAAAGATTAGAAACAGTGTTGTTAGGAAAGATAATCCAGATCTCGAACAGTATCAAAGGAGTGTACAAAATTGTAATTCTTCTTTGCCAAGAAATCAAAGAAAGGCTAACAGATATCAAAATTCTGGTTCTAAGGATTTTAAAAATTCTAGTGGAAATAACTACTATAGAGATTATCGATCATATGATAATTTTTCTACAAGACAACAAGAGCCATCGGGCAGATATTTTTATCAAAAGAGAAATAATAATGCTTCCAATTATAATAGAAGATCGCATGCTAATTGTGCCCAACAAAAACCTAAGGTTATTATTAATAAAGGTAATAATAAGATTGGTAGTCTTTCTAATACTACTACTTGTTTTCGCTACCTTGGGTGTAAAACTTTATTTCAGCCTACAGCGACAACGCCCTTGACTGACTGTCAGCTTCTCCCTGAGCATTCCTTGTTGTTCACAAGCGGGGAAGGAAGGTTTATTGACAGCCATGAGGGGGCCGGAGATTCTCACAACCACGGGTGATGGTAAAAGTGGCATTAACTTTCGTCTTGCCACATTAAATTTTACAAGTAACTACAGTGAAAATTTTCATTTGTATTTTTTCACAGCGACGGCTTTGCGTTAAAGGTCAGCGCTCATGTGTCGCATGAGATGAGAAAAATGGATACTACCTTACGCCTTTGTGATTAATGAGGTGAAGTCAGACAGCTTGTAGAATCCATATTATACGGAGTTGCCCTTTCAAATTAATGGATGATTTCTACACCGAGTTTCTACACCGCGGAAATTGTTTATATTTAATTTTTTGGATAAAATATTACTGTATGAATAATGTATTATTGTATTGTATAGTATGGGGCATTATATGGCGTTGCATCAAATAATGTGTATGTTCATAATTATGCACTATTGCATGCCCATATCTTTTCCGTGTGACTGTGTTTTTGATTACGCGCCAGTGCATTGCATGCTATTTTTACTCTATGGTGATTTCGATAGACATGATGCACGTATTATGATTGGAATCTGGTGTAGCGTATCGGTCTGTAGTAACTTGTCTTTATTGTTTGATGAATTAGTGGACTGTTGGTATTTACACTCCAGTCAATGTCCTTTGACCGATCTATGCCATTTGTGTTTGACCTTAGCGTTACGTTCAGAGGTTTGGAGTCATAGTGAAGATTCATTAAATATTAACGTGCTTTTGCAACAGTGATTGCTAGTACAATTTACTATGCATAATGAGTTTGCCAGCCCTATGCACAAACTCATTAGCTACGAGGGTTCCTAAGTATTTTTGTTCACTGAATTTAGACTTCTTTCTTGTATTTTGGATGTCATGTCTAATTAAGATATTAGCACATACAGAGATTGTGTTAATTAACTGTTATGTTCTGTAATGTAATTTTGGAACATAATTTGTATGTATCAGAGTTGATTATGTAATTTTAGAAACAGATTGTGAAACACTGATTTTTTTTTTTTAGAGCATGATACTTATGAATTTATATAATTTGATCTTCTTACCAGTTAAAAATTCAACATTTTCATTCAACAGTATGGATATTTTTTGAAACCATAACATAATTTTTTATAGAACATTTTCGTATTTCATTGTATCAGGAGATTGTAGATTTCTTTATAGTGTATTGCTATTAAGTTGAGAAACGCACAAGTTTACAGCTAAAGAACATTAATAGCTCAGCTGAACGTAATTATCAGCCTAAAGTAACTTAAAGGCATTAAGTCAAAATACATTATATTATGCTTATATATGTGCAAGTTGTTATGCAGATAACAGGGTATATTTTTTCCATGTGTTTTTCGGTGTCGAATTTGATTTAAACTAGTATTCGCGTATTGTGCGTTTACTTAAGGATCGGTTTTTTTGTTTTTTTTTGTGTTAGAGATTACATGTATTTTTTTTCTTTATTAAACCTGATTGCATTTTTGATCTATTAATGATAGCGGTAAACTACTTATAAAAAAACAATACTATTTTTATGAAACTTAATTGTTACGAAATATTTTTGTATTGTACTTTTTTTTCCCCTGACATTGAATTTTTTTTCTGTGCCCAACGCTCGATTGTGCGCTAGGGGAGTAATATTGTTTAGTGGTGACGGTACATGTAAAAGATGATTTCTCTGATATTAGGAGATTTTTTCTTTTTTTTTCTTTACCTAGCACTTCATTGTGCGTTAGTTGTAATTTATTTATAATGGCGTTATTATTGATCTTATGTTAATGATATCTATGATAATTCATTTTAGTTATAAATAAATTTTATAACTTGGCTAGATTTACTATTATACTTTGTTTAGCTAGCTGTCCTGTTATGATTGTATTTATTTAGTCAATACATTGTTGATTAGATTGTAATTAGGATGCATTACTGCCATCTTTCTCTAAATGCATATCTTTGCTGATCGTTCTTTATTTCATGCCGTTTCTTCTATCGACTTTTCGGTATGGATTCAGATCTTGTGTACGCTTCCTTATTTCATCTGCGTTTCACTTGATGCTAATTGTATACTTTTCCTTCTTTCGACAATTATACTTGTATTTTGTATTGTTAAGTTTATTATATGACTTCATATAATGCAGCTAATGGTAATAGCTGTATTTATTTGATAGGTAAGGAATGGTTGATCTTAATCGCTACCATGCGATGTCATTGATTTTTTTTTCTTCCTATTCCGATGTCATTGCTGGTTTTTCAGTGTTGGTCATTCTTCTTTTTGATTGATCTTTTCTTTTCATTTTCTATTGAATGTTTCCTACTTCGTCTGTACAGTAGGGGTTTAATGTGGTTCGAAATCTATCATATTTCTTAGCTAGTTGATTATTTTGTATACCTCATATGTTACTTTACATGTTATGATGATATTTCTTTTCTCGTTGGACAATATGACTTTACATACGTTGATTTTTGTAACTAGATATTAGATCTTTATCGACCCCCCTTATTTTGTCGATGTAATTTTCAAAAAATGATAGAATCATTTTTTTTCCCGGGGGGCGGTGTAGATGTTAAAGTCATATTTGGTATATTAATCTTTTACGATAAAAAAAGAAGGGAATTAATCATTAAGACTTGTTGTCAGGTCGGGTTATTGTTATCTCGCCTGAACAGCGCGGTAGTCAGCTGTTGATTTGTTTAAAAGTGCAATCTAGTATTTACTTGTATGTTCTAAGAAGAAAACGTGTAATCACTACTAACATCTCTGCGGCGAGTTACCGCGTGAGATGTATTTTGATTAGGAATGTTTTGAACTGAGCAGTCGCTCGCTAACCCGAGAGATGTGTTGTGAACTGTACTGAGCGATAGGGCTCGTAACAGTGTGTTCCTAGCGAGTGAAGGGGAAAGAGATTTTTTTAGCGATGTTCTCGATGTGTACCAGAGGATATTCTTGGTACCGGCATTTTTTATGCTTATGGGATATATGTGATTATCCGGCAGATGTATGTGTGTTGTTTATGACTGCAGTGGACGCAGTCCCTTTTGAGTATAATGGATAGTAATGGCCATATTAACAGTATTGTTTATGACTGCAGTGGACGCAGTCCCTTTTGAGTATAATGGATAGTAATGGCCATATTAACAGTATTGTTTATGACTGCAGTGGACGCAGTCCCTTTTGAGTATAATGGATAGTAATGGCCGTATTAACAGTGTTGTTTATGACTGCAGTGGACGCAGTCCCTTTTGAGTATAATGGATAGTAATGGCCATATTAACAGTGTTGTTTATGACTGCAGTGGACGCAGTCCCTTTTGAGTATAATGGATAGTAATGGCCATATTAACAGTGTTGTTTATGACTGCAGTGGACGCAGTCCCTTTTGAGTATAATGGATAGTAATGACCATATTAACAGTGTTGTTTATGACTGCAGTGGACGCAGTCCCTTTTGAGTATAATGGATAGTAATGGCCGTATTAACAGTGTTGTTTATGACTGCAGTGGACGCAGTCCCTTTTGAGTATAATGGGTAGTAATGGCCGTATTAACAGTGTTGTTTATGACTGCAGTGGACGCAGTCCCTTTTGAGTATAATGGATAGTAATGGCCGTATTAACAGTGTTGTTTATGACTGCAGTGGACGCAGTCCCTTTTGAGTATAAT
Source organism: Oreohelix idahoensis (assembly GCA_024509875.1). Lineage (NCBI taxonomy): Eukaryota > Metazoa > Mollusca > Gastropoda > Stylommatophora > Oreohelicidae > Oreohelix > Oreohelix idahoensis. The sequence continues at coordinate 740,706 of JAMPIV010005525.1, forward strand.
GGATAGTAATGGCCATATTAACAGTGTTGTTTATGACTGCAGTGGACGCAGTCCCTTTTGAGTATAATGGATAGTAATGGCCATATTAACAGTGTTGTTTATGACTGCAGTGGACGCAGTCCCTTTTGAGTATAATGGATAGTAATGGCCGTATTAACAGTGTTGTTTATGACTGCAGTGGACGCAGTCCCTTTTGAGTATAATGGATAGTAATGGCCGTATTAACAGTGTTGTTTATGACTGCAGTGGACGCAGTCCCTTTTGAGTATAATGGATAGTGATGGTCGTATTAACAGTGATGTTTATGACTGCAGTGGACGCAGTCCCTGTTGGAGTATTGATGCTATTCGATGCAATGTAAACTGTCTCTCGTCTGTGTTGTGTCGTGAATAAAGTGTTCGAAACGTCACCAGTTGTTTAACATTCGATGACTTCTACGTGTGTTACGATGTGGTGAGTAACTGTACACACATATCTGAAAACAGTCTACACAGTGACAGAACACCAACAGTACTCATTGACATAAATAATAAAACAGCATATATATCATTGATGGCCGATATAACATTGTGAATATAAAGGAACACTATATAACAATGCTATTTATTAAGGGAATCACATTTACAAAGGGTTATTTTACATCTGATGAAAAAAGAAATATGGACGTTTAAATCTGAAAAATAAACAGGAATCTAGGTCCCAGTGGGGTGCCTTATTTTCTTCCCTGACTAAGTCTGAGCGTTTGGTGGCTATGTGTGTATGTGGTCTTCCTTCGCTTTATTATACTTATCGTAGTGTTCTTGTAGGATGTAGGCTGAGAGGACACACTGCTGTGACTTCTTGATGAGAGCACGTGGTGGTGACTGACTGCCCTGTGTGGCACTAGTGTCTTTAAGGATGTCTGGTTCACACTCAGGGGTGAAGATTCAGTCCCTGTCCCTTCTTGATTTTTGGGCTCAGCAAAATTGAGGGAGGTCGAAGCCAGGTCCTATGTTACTGACACTCTGCACTGGAGAACAAAGTAAGGGGACCATTAATCTCTTGTCTAAAGAGATTTTACATGTATTAAGTTCCTCCCCGAAGACTTTTGGTCTCAGAGCATAGGCACACTTACCACTGAAGACTTTGACTGTCCAGTACACTGTATGTAAAATATATCTCAGTGACCATTGTCTAACAGGCTCTGTCCTCATCCTTCCAAGTCAAGTGTCTCTCCTCTACACTTAATATGTCTTACTATTTTCCACAATCAACAGTCTGTCTTGTAGTCTGGTGTATCTTTAGTTAATAATTAATTCTTAATTATTTTTCAGCAAGGAACAACAGCTTTCATAATGTATACTCATAACAGAGTTGTGTTCTAATAAGGCAAGCAATAATGCACAGTAATAAAATACTATAAGCAAATCATATAAGAAAATTAATAATATGTTATACAGGTACATAATGGATATGGAAGAACTAAATCCAATAGCATAACATATGTTTCTTATCATAGTCAACCACATACTTCTTCTGCAAATTACACTTGTATCATTAAGCAATAATTAAACAAATAATTTTGGGAGATAACTCACCACACAAAATCACTTCAGGTTCACACAATCAGAACTTGAATATTTGAATATATTCATAAGCACGTTATTGACTTTACACACAGTTGTGTACAATCTGTGTATATTCTTTAAAAGTCTTATGTACTTAAAATTTAGTTTAGGCTGCTTTCACGGTGTTCATCAAGAGAGTAAAGTAAAGTTACATTTTCCTCTGATAAATACAGTTTAAGACCGGAAATAGGTGGTCGTCTATGGGTCACGGGTTAATTGATGTCACCCAGAAAAACCCACCATTACCATCGCGTCTTCGCAAAACCCTACCTGCGGAATCTAAATGGCCTGTTAACGAAATTTAATACAAGAACTTCACCTGATCTCGCGTTCTCGTAGGAAAAAAAAAGAAGGGGGTCATAGGGAAGACTAGAAAACAGTGACAGGATGGACTGAGTAAAGGAATGTGGAAGATTTAGGAAGAGAAAGGATAGACTGCTCCATGACACTACTGGTTGTTACTTCTGCTTGACAAATATCCATGGTTTCACTTTTAAAACTAGAAAGTCTGTGGTTTATCCAAATATTGAATCGGTTTCGAAACCAGTGCCTCATGATCCAATCACGTGTCCGATCCCAGTTCCACCAGAACAATATCCATTGGACGTGAATGAACCATCAGAAAGTGATAGTTTACCTGCTTTAGAAACTAATTCTGACTCGGATTATATACCTGTGAATGATGGTGTTCACTTAATTAACCATTCAGAACTTTCAGATCTAATACGTGATCTCGCTCTTACCAAAGGACAAGCGGAATTACTCGGTTCGCGACTCAAAGAATGGAATCTTTTAGCGCCCAACACTCCGATATCTAAATTTCGTCATAGACACAGAACTTGTTCAATACTTTGAGATGGATGATGACATTTGCTATTGCAAAGATGTAAACTGTCTAATGGTGCACCTCGGTCATGAGCACATAGTCAACGAATGGCGACTTTTCATCGACTCTTCCAAGACTAGTCTAAAAGCCATGTTATTGCATAACGGAAATTTATTTTCATCAATTCCAGTCGCCTACTCTGTTCATATGAAAGAAACTTATGACAATATGGCTATACTTTTGGCAAAAATAAAGTACAATGACTACCAATGGCGGATTTGTGGAGACCTAAAGGTCATTGCAATTCTCACGGGCATGCAGACTGGGTATACTAAATTTTGTTGCTTCCTATGTGAATGGGACAGCCGCAACAGACAGGAACATTATGCAAGAAAGGTGTGGCCTATCAGGGATCGTATGCAGCTCGGGCATAAAAATGTAATACACGAGCCATTAGTTAACAAAGACAGCATCATTTTACCACCGTTACATATAAAGTTGGGGCTCATGAAGAATTTCGTAAAAGCGTTAGATAAAACGAGCAAAGCTTTCACTTACTTCGAGAAAAGTTTCCGCAAGTTAGCGATGCAAAGATAAAGGAAGGTATCTTTGTAGGACCTCAGATTAGGAAAGTTATTGCAGACAAACAATTCGAGAACTTGTTACATGGTAGTGAACTTCGCGCATGGATGGCATTCAAATCGATCGTCGATAACTTTCTGCGAAATCACAAATCTGTCGACTATATGCATATTGTTAAGCATTGCATAGATGCATACAGAATTATGGGCTGTAACATGTCCCTCAAAATCCATTTGCTCGATTCGCATCTTGACTTTTTCCCTGACAACCTTGGCGAAGTCAGCAATGAACATGGAGAACGATTCCATCAAGATATCGCCGTAATGGAGTCACGTTATCAAGGACGATGGAGTGTGACCATGCTTGCCGATTATTGTTGGGTGCTTCATCGCGATGTACCACATGCCATTCACCGACGAAAGTCGACTGCAAAGAAATTCAAGCCTACATAACTGTTATACTTCTTGTACGAATGATGTTGTAATACTGTATGCGTTGTTAAAAAACTTCAATTGTGTATTTCTAGAGATCCCGACCTGATAGAGAAAAACGGTTTGCAGATTTAAAAACAGCGCATTAAAATTGACCAGAAAAACATAGAAATGTTAGAGAAAGAAAAAAAAAATTTTTTTTGTTAGCCAGTGTAATCAGCAGTTGTAAAGTATTCGAACAGTATGTGATTGTAAGAGTTGAGACTGAGCATATGTTTGAATTACAATGGAAGATGTTTCTACGGATGAGCAGCAGAGTACGCAAAGATTGTCTTGAATAAGTCGAGCCTGGGCGTAGGTACTTGTAATCTGTTTAAGCATTGACTACATCTTCCACTGTATTTGAAAAAAAAAAAAAAAAACCGCAGCAGGTAAGTTGGAATATTCGATAACAGGACTTCATGCAAGAATTTGACTTTGTTTAAGGGCTAGCGATTTATGAGAGATAATATTTTTAAAGTGTTTGTATAGATGTATAAACGTTCGTGGGTATTTATCAGAAATTATGCACTAGACTTTAAAAAAGAAAAAGTAAACTTGGTCTCTCTCTCCCTCCCCCTCTCTCTCCTCCCCCTTTCTCTCTCGCCTCTCCCCCCAACCAGCTAGCAAGAAAAACACGTGCCTTAATTGGACAGAAAAAATACCGGTAAATGTATGTAATTGTTGTTTTAAATAAGAGTTTTGCACTGTTTTGGCGAGGCGCGCTCCCATTCTACCTAGACTCAGTCCATTGGTTATATTAGGTCGCAAGTCTAAAAATAAAAGACCTAATGGTCTGATGTTGTACGATGGTGTAATTCTGTTTGGATGAATCGTTTATAGAAGCGGTAGACAACCAGAGAGCTGTAGGGGTCTACTGTAGAAACGCCGATCTCTCTAAAAATTTAGTTTAAAAAAAAAATAGCATGTCTACTTCCAGGTCTAAGAGTATGTGGAATTTGGAATAAATGCTGCTTATATGTCATGTTTATCTCTGGCGAGAGATCAACTTCCAGCAGTTTCGTCAACAGAGAGGTGTACAATTTAAATTAAATGATGTTAACTGAAGGTTAACCACACTTGGAAGAAAAGGTCACATTCCTATCGTATACAGTTCCCGATTAAAGTAAAATATAGTAAGAATGCTTGTGGGTATTCACTGATAACACTGCACTGAAAAAGTACCTGTAATTCAGAAATGCCGGCGGGAGAGGGCCGGTCGGAAATTTCCCAAGCTTAAAAATCATCCTCCCTCTCCCGGTGATCTAGAGATCTACCAAACCATCCTCTGTGAACTACCAGTAAACAAAGATCGACCGGTAGTCGACATGTAAATTATAGCAACGTGTTGTGATAAATGACAGCACTCAGGTACAGTAACCGTTACTGCTCACACATAAGCAGGAGAACTAACGCATGCGTTTACCCACTCGAGCGAGCACAGTGAGTCGGACTGTGCTCACGGACTGTGATTGAAGAGCTGTGTCTAGGAACAGGTGCGACAACGACAGTAATAAAACCACCACTGACGCCATCATCACTCACAACAGACATGAAGGCGCGGACACCGCCATTCGTTAACGTCTTGTTAATGTCTGCATTTGTAAAAACTTAATTTCAGCTCGGTATTTATAATCAGATTCATGCATAGAAACAATTACAAGTTAGTAAATATTCGAGGCGGATTCCATGAAGGAAAGACAAGCTCATCCAGACATAGTTATTGCAGTTTTCCTGTAGTTTCCGCTCAAATTTACCTCAAATTAAACTCAGTTACCCTCACAAGCTTGAATATGCTTGAAAAAAAAAAACAACAACATGTCATTATTAGCTTCAGGTTGTTGATATCTCCATGGGACTTGTCCTGAATTGGTACGGCTATATTCTCTGTCTCTGTTCACCATATGTCGTGTACTCCTGCAGCAGATGTTGGGCAGTCATTTATTTTTTCTGTGTCTGGCGTACGCACAGGAAGCAGTTCTTTATGTAATCCACCAATAGCCTTGGATATAACTGGTCGGGAAGCATTAAACGATGAATTGATAATAATCTCTCGGTTTACCACCAAAGCAGGAGATAGAAAACGTTGAAGATTGACATGGTCTCGTAGTTTACCATCAAGGCAAAAGAGAGAAAACATTGAAGTTTGATAATAGTCTCTCAGTTTACCACCAAGACAAGAGACAGAAGAAAGATTTACAATGGTCTCTCAGTTTACCATCAAGGCAAGAGACAGAAAACGTTGAAAATTGATAAAAGTCTCTTAGTTTACCATAATGGTCTCTCAGTTTACTATCAATGCTGTCACAGATGAAAATGGTGCAGCAGTAATCATCCACCTTTGCCCCTCCCCATCTAGAGTATACTTTTGCTACATGAACGAAGGATTCACCAGTTTAATTAACACGGGGGCCATCTGGCAATCAAGCCCTATGTGAAACAAAGAGCGGAGCATGGCGTAATAGATTCTTTTATCAGGGGAACACACGATATCCAGTGAGACGGACCTTGGATTGTAAAACTTTCAGGTGAAAATTGCGTAGCTGATATTCGGCAAGGCGGAGATGATGAAAGTCAAGAGGTGGTAAAATTACCTTTGATTCAAGAAATCGAACGGCAAATTGGCTCGGGTCTGGCAGTGGTGTGACTTTCGCATTAAAGAACGATAGTACGGAACATATCAATATATACCATGTCTCTCCGATAGCCATGATCAGTTGCCACAAATCTATCTGAATTCACTAGCTCGTTATCTTAAGATTTCTCGTACAGAGTGAAAATTAATAGATTCCGTGGAGTGTTTCATTTTTCTGATTGCGGTAATTTATATACTAGATTTGAAGTGATTTAGTGTGTTTAAAGTTTTCAATATATATTTCACTGATATTTTCTGTGCTAATTAAATAACTTATAGCTAAATTTCCAGCCGTAATGCAAATTTAATTACTCGCTATTTTTCCAGTAAGAGATGTTTTAAATTGACTAGTACATACATTAAATAACTGTCTACTGACGGCATATATTATTTACTTCTATCCATTTTATGTAATTTTTTTAAATGACTAGTGTTCATATCACGCGTTAACAGAATGATTTGATAAGCTAGACACGTGTGTTTTAAATCTAATTTATAACAGAGTGGTGTAGAGGTCCTATTTTTTAACACGTGTTAGATATGATATTGATAATTTGGTTAAATGTTTATATGTTCTTTTCCTAAAATATAGGCTGATCAAACCTGAGTACTAGCGGCTTGTTTTCTTATGGCCATATGAACTTATCCCCAGAGCTATGCCAGTGGGAGTTTTACTCCTGGTAGGTTCAACCATTCTGGACTGGTCTGCGTGGGTAGGGGTCAGACAAAAGCTGGTACCCTGGTCCTCCAGGTTGGGGGTTTTAGCACAGGGCCGACACCCCTGTCTGTGTAAAAAATCACACACGTTACGGAAACAGCAATAAATGGAAATACTTTGATGCGGGACGGACATCCGGAGTCTCAGGCTCGTATGACTGACAGTGGTGAAAGCCGAAAGGAAGCCACTGGCATGAAAACGGATGCCCAGACCGCAAAACACGAAACCAGAATTGGTTTTTGGAATGTCAGAACTATGAACGAGGCAGGAAAGCTGAGACAGATTACAGCAGAGATGAGGAATTACAAACTACATATCCTGGGAATAAGCGAGAGCAGATGGACAGGGATGGGGAGAATAAAAACAGCTACAGGGGAAACAGTACTTTATTCTGGTAGAGAGGACGGTCAGCACAACGAAGGTGTAGCCATTATCCTTAAGAAAGGAATGGAAAGGTCTCTACTGGAATGGAAACCCATTAACAACAGACTAATAAGAGCAAGACTGAGAGGGAGATTCACCAACACCACAATTATACAATGTTATGCACCAACAAATGACAGCGACGAAGAGATCAAGGACGAGTTCTATCAACAGGTACAAAAGGAAATGGAAACTGTACCCAGGTACGATCTTATTATAGTAATGGGAGACCTAAATGCGAAAGTTGGAACACACAATAATTATAACGAAAGAGTAATGGGGAAATGCGGCAGTGGAACAGTAAATGAGAATGGGGACAAATTAATAAGCTTCTGCAGTATTAACAACCTGGTCATCGGAGGAACACTTTTTCAACACAAAGAAGTGCACAAGTTAACATGGGAATCACCAAACGGACGAGACAAAAACCAGATAGATCACATAATGATCAATGGCAGATGGAGACATGCACTACAAGACGTGAAAGTAAGAAGAGGCGCAGATGTGGGAAGTGATCATCACCTAGTAGTAGCAAGACTGAAGGTGAAACTCAGAGCTGCTGGACCAGTTGCAGTCAAACAGAAAAGATACAACATCACGAAACTTAAGGACCCCCTCACCAGAAAAGCGTTTGTGGTCGACGTAAAGAGACGATATCTGATTACCAAAAGCCAGGAAAGAACAGAGACCGACGATGTGGACCAGAAATTCAACACCATCTCAACAATATACAAAGAAAGCAGCAAGTCATGCTTGGGATTCCAGGAAAGAAAGAGCCAAGACTGGATAACACCAGAAACGCTAAACACCATAGCGAAGAGAAAGGAAATGAAAAGGAAGAAAACAGAAGCTAAGTCTCCCAGGTTAAAGGCAATATATAGTGAACAGTACAGTCAGCTGGACAAGGAAGTAAAACGTCAAACCCGTGCTAACAAAAGGACATTTCTGGATGACCTTGCAAGACAGGCAGAAGAGGCAGCACTGAGAAATGAACAAAGCACAGTTTATAAAATAACTAAAGCTATCAGTGGAAAACGAGGTGCAAACAACATAACGTTAGTAAGAGACAAGCAAGGAAATCTCATCACCACAGCACAGGGGCAGGAAACAAGGTGGGCAGAGCACTTCAGAGAAACACTGAATAAGGAACCACCAGAGACTCAGCTGAATGTTCCTGAGGCTGAAAGTGACTTAGACGTAAATACAGACATTCCACGAAAAGAAGAAATTATCACAGCTATCAAAGGGCTAAAAAATGGAAAAGCGCCTGGTCACGACAATCTGAATGCTGAGCTATTCAAGACAGACCCTGAACTAGCAGCAGAACTATTAGAACCACTATTTGCACAAGTCTGGGAAACTGAGACAACACCAACAGAGTGGAGTAAAGGAACAATTGTCAAATTGCCCAAGAAGGGCGACCTTGCAGACTGCAACAACTGGAGAGGAATTACCCTCCTCTCAGTTCCCAGCAAAATACTAGGCAGGATAATCATCCAGAGAATTTCAAAAGCAGTTGACCATAAACTGAGGAAAGAACAAGCGGGCTTCAGAAAGAACAGAAGATGTGCAGATCATATATTTGCCCTCAGGAACATTATAGAGCAGTGCTCAGAATGGCAGAGACAGCTGTACATTAACTTTGTTGATTTTGAAAAGGCTTTCGACAGCATACACAGGGACAGCCTATGGAAAATTCTGAGGGCTTATGGAATTCCCAGCCGCATTGTTTCCATTATAAAAAGCCTCTATTCTAACTTTACGTGCAGTGTTGGATCGAGTAATGTAACTTTCGAAGTGAAAACAGGAGTACGACAGGGATGCCCCTTATCAACAACATTATTTTTGACAGTCATAGATTGGGTGATGCGCCAGACAACAGAGGGCAGTCCAAGAGGAATTAGATGGACAACGTTTTCTACACTGGAAGATTTGGAATATGCAGATGACATTGCACTGCTCGCGCATTCACACCAACACATTCAAGACAAAACTGATAGACTGAATAAGTATGGCCAGCAGGTTGGCCTGAACATCAATCTGAAGAAGACAGAGGTCATGACACTAAATGTGGGCAATCCTGAGCCAATAACAGTAAGGAACCAGAAGTTAGAACAGACAGACACATTTACTTACCTAGGAAGCATAGTAACACCTGACGGCGGAACAAGCAAGGACATTAACAACAGAATGAATAAAGCGAGAACAGCCTTTGCTATTCTCAACAACATTTGGAAGTCTTCCCAGTACAGCACAAACACCAAATTAAGACTGTATGAGAGCTGCGTACTTTCTGTGCTTCTCTATGGTGCGGAATGTTGGAGAGTAACAGAGAAGGAAATGTCGAAACTGTCCTCCTTCCACACAATCTGCCTAAGGAAAATTCTCCGAATCTTTTGGCCAAACACCATCAGCAACCAAGAACTACTTATTCGGAGTAACCAGGAGGACATGCACACCATCATAGCTGGCAGACGCTGGAGTTGGGTTGGCCATGTCCTCAGAAGGGACCCTGATACCATCGCAAGAACAGCTATGCTATGGACCCCCGAGGGAAAGCGAAAGAGAGGCCGACCAAAAACAACTTGGCGGAGAACTGTGGAAGCTGAGATGCAAAGAATGAACCACAGTTGGGGCACTGTACGAAGGATGGCCGCCGACCGAGCAAAGTGGAATCAATTTGTTGCTGCCCTACAAGACGCCACCAGGCGTGATGGCCGCTGACTGCTTTGACGGTTGGCGGTTATGGATCAAAGAAGAAGAATATGAACTTATGATCATACGAACTTATAATATTATAAGCATCCAAGAATATTTAATATTGATGCGCTTCTTGCTGTGACCTGTGTGGTCCAATTTTCCTCATTTTCCTGAGAGAAACCAGAATAGAACAATTGAATTATAATATTAACTGGGCCAGAACTATTACCAGATTTACTTATATATAGATCTCATCAGCCAACTGTGGCAATATATTGTCAGCAACATTTGTGTAACTTAAACCTAGCGTTTCCGCCACCTGAGGCTAAACCACATAGGAACTGTATATGTTCTATTTATTCTACATCGGCGATCACCACGCATGAACCTTACTCCAACCAACTGAAGGCATAGATAACTTATTGTATCCAGTACAAATTTAACACCGACTCTAGCGACTCCTGTGAAATTTGCAGTCAGCAACTACGGAGAGTCTGGGGCTGGATTTGGCAAACTTAAATTTGACACTAAATATATATATTACTTATTAGTGTATTTCCTTGGAATGCCTGCGACAACTACTGGGGTAAGTGTATCTGAAAGTGGCCACTGCGTGTATGTGAATTGAATGAACAGAGAAAGAAACTTGTGTCTTTTGTTAAGATCATATACTTATATGGTTTCTTCTTTCTTTTTTTTTATCTCAATAATCTGATTAGTCACGGGATAGTTTACATTAGGAACCTATTCTTTTCCCATACTGACTATTTCATAACTTATTGTTAACCTTTGATCTTTTGGGTTAATTAACCTCTGTTGGGATCGTCCTTTCTTTTCCTTTACCAGAGGAGAGAACCTATTTGATTAATTTTCATTTTTTGTCTGTAAACCATGAACTCTTGATGCATATGATTTATGTTGTGATTTTCTATTTATAATAAACTTTATTAAACCTTTAGTTATTGTGTCGGCCATCCCCTATCCACTATATGTTATACATAGTTTGTTTTCACGTTCGTGCGTATCTGTCACAGAATTGTGTGCATGTGAGTGCAGTGTAACTTGTATTTTCGTACAAGGAGAGAAAGTGCGTCTGATTTAAATATCGTCGTCCAGATAGGTTGGATTAGATAAATTATTCTATCCAGAGACTGTCCTTTCTCTTACACCATCACCTCGTGATAAAACTATATCTTACCCCTTACTTTCACATTGTCATCACTATCACCTCTGTTCAGACAGGGCTATAAACATCTAATGCCTATCTGATAAATCATACACGACAAATGCAAACGAGAGCAAACATTAAAGATTGATAATAGTCTCTCAGTTTACCACCAAGACAAGAGACAGAAAAAAAGATATACAATGGTCTTTCAGTTTACCATCAAGGCAAGAAACAGAAAACGTTGAAAATAATTTGCGACCGATCTTTAATGTGGACACCTCGAGTGATCTGATCTGACATTGGCAAGGAAGAACATTGGCCACGCATCCATAGTCAGTGTGTGTTTCTGTACACTGATTTATGTGCTGGTAGATGGTGTCACGGAATTTGCCTCCCCTTTGCTCTGCAGTAGTGGTCCACCAGTGGCCAAAAGAGTATCTAAAGTAGGTCTTCAAATGTGTCTACCTTCACACTAGATTACTCTTGGCAGAGTTGTAGATAGAAGGATAATGATGCTTCTATCTCAAGGGTATTTTCACAAGATAATTCAGAAGTCAAGAACAATGCTGCATAGGGCAGAGCACTATTAACTTATATCTGATCCGGCACCTTTTGTTAAGTTTTAAGCAATGGTTTGGAGTGTTCGAGCCCCCAGCTGGTTTAATCCAGCGAAATTCCTGTTATAAGTACTTTTGGCTCTATGGCTGTAACTGTATGTACATATATTAAAGATTTTAGATCATATATGCGCTCTCTTATTTATAAGAACAGAATCAACTATGGATTTGTAAATTAACATATAACAAATTTAATAATCAATTAGTCTTTAATAAATTTAAATACATTTGGATGAAAGTGACTTTAGAGGGTTTTAAAACTTGTCTTCACTGAGACTTAATTGGGGACTTTTGGTTACTGTCCGTTGCTTGCGCCTGTTACAAAATATCTTAACTGGCTGAGCACTGCAATGGTCGTTGTCAGATCTTTTGTGATGAGGGCTCTTCTCTAGAGGCGTCTAGATGAACTCCACTCCTAATGTCAAGGTGGGTGTCTTCCCAACGTGTCCACTGTAGGTAGTTGGTGTTGAACCCAGCTTCTTGAATCACAAGATAGTGGCGAAGATTTTTACTTCAGACTGGTCTGGTACTAAGAACCGTCTTGTAGCTTCGAACTACGAACAGGAATGTAGTCTCGTACCACGAATTTTAGGAAAAATAAAAGAACAAATGCCTCTGCTAAGTACATTTGTGGGCTGCAGATTAACAGACGCATTGTCTCGCTGTCCACCCACCAATGTTAGCCTCTCTGAATAATTATTCTCCCTGAGTATACATATGATAACTCAGGGAATGTGATTAGAAATCACCGTTATTCTTCTAGTTACTTAAGTAGGGAAAATGAGCCTGGACAGCGCGAATGCAATGATTTGCCTGAACTAACTTTATAAAAGTACAAATATCTCACAAAATGACACTATACACCCTAGGCACATGTGAGGTAATCATCTCACTGTTCCATTCGGAGTCTGGGGTTGCTTCTGCTTTCGCTTTCCTGAGCAAACTAGCATAAAACAAACATCAGTGCTTGCTGTGGTTTATGAACATACTATTTTCATATGTTGAGGTTGCCAGCCTCACTTAGCAAAAACAGACATGTCAAATTCACATTTTTAAAAATATATGTTTACACTCACCCCAAATTGGATATACAATCTCCTGGCAAAGTAGAATGGACACAGCAACGTTGATTTGATGCTTCGAACACTTGGTCTGGGTTAATGCCAGAATCCCTCTTATGACTTGTACTTTCTGATTCCTTAAGTTTCCAGTCTTGGTATTTAAAATTGCGGGTTCTCTTTTAAGTTATAAAGACGCCCAAATACTTCGATCTGTCACTTTTAATTTTGGAATTCTTTGTCCGATCCTTCTCTCTAGCTAATGGGAGTTGCTACTTGACGTTGTTGAAAATGCAGTCTGATTTGTGTCTCGGACTTTGCTAGATTATATTTCCCTTTCTCAGACCACGTCCTAGATGGTATTTCCGGCCAGCTTTCCAATGAGCTAAAGTTTATTTCAGGCTCTCGATTTAGATCAGTCCTGTCTCTTTAGAACTATGTGGGTCTGGGTGTTAAATCATTACTATCCCCCGCGTGTTTTAAAATATCAATTTTAAAATTTAAACTCGTGACCTCTTTCAAATATGTCAGTAATACTTGCGATTGCGTTTGTACAAACTTATAGACTGTGATAAACGAGCGCAAAGGCCTTATTGCTCCATCTTTTCCTACATTCTTCATACTGTATTTTCTCCGACATTTGCTCTCTCATCTCATATTTGCGATCCACATTAGCTATTTCATTGTTGTGATTACTCGCGACCGGTATCTAGAGAACCACATTTGTTCTTTCATCGGGGGAAATAAAGTCCTTTGATTGAGTCCACATGCCTGACATTATCATTTGAAGCCCACATTGTATCGTGATAAATCTGGTAAAAACACATATGGTCATCCTAATCAAACTGTAATTTCTGTGACACCACATTGGACGCCCAGATTGGCCAGGGGAAAACGTGGCCGCGGTTCAGACAAGCGTGGGTTGACCACATTGGACGCCCAGCTTGGGCAGGGTGACTTCCAGAAATATATAATACCGCATAATCTACTAGAGTGAGGCAGTCCAGGTTTTTACCTTGTGAGGAAGAGATCAAACCCAAAAACGCATAGCCTAATACACGTGTTTATTCAGAGTGGATGATAAGGCAGTTCCGTGATTAATTGTGTTCTTAAAGGATTTTGCGAAGGGAAAAGAAGGTTAGTAGATCTTATACTTATTAATACATTTTCTTAATTTTGTTTATTTTAACCTCACAGCTAAAATGTGCGGAAGATAAAGTTTCAAATAATTCTTGGCATAACTGATTAATAAAATCAGAAGATTTTCATAGAAGATGATAGGATGATAGAAGGTAATTAATAGTTCATATTTCACCTTTATCATCATCACAGTCTCCCATATGCACACACTCTCATGCACAAGATATTTAACATCATTAGAATTGAACTCAGAGAGAGGGAGATGAATAATGAGCAGTAGTTTAAATGAAAGTCAACCAGTGATGTTAAATGTGAAAAACTTACGAAGACTTTTGTGTGTCTTCAGTTCATCAGAAGTCTGAGTCTACACGCAACGTGTCTGACGTCTAACCAAAAATAAGTTATCAAAAACGGACATTTGGCTAGCAGAATTCGCCATAGGACATCTTTCATTCCTCAATTTAAAAGGAATATTGTCTCACCCACAAGTCATAAGGTGGACGCAGCATTTTTCGTCACCATATACTGCTTGCTCACAAGTTCAATACAGAGTTATCACAAGTTCAATACATCGTTATCACAAGTTCAATACAGAGTCATCATAAACTCTTATCACTCGAAAGATCATTATTATCTGAAGTCAAGCAAAAGAGCTCAAAAGAGGAATCGCATATTTATACCACGTGCAACACACTCTTAAGCGCATTTTATGAAGCAGACTCGAAAGTATATGAATCACGACTACATACGCAAGATTATGAGTCTACATATCACTAACATTTCGTGAAGATATCCAGTCTGACCAGTACCGTCGGGAGATTAGACCACAGACCTTTTGTTCATATGACAACTATTAACTGTTGATCCACACTACAGAGATATACTCAAACAGTGAAGGAATATACATAAATATCTCGTCAGCGTTCTCCGTACGACAACAGTATTCATCAGAACGTCCTCGACTTAGAGATACCCCATTCGACATAACGTATAACAACTTGGGACATTTTATGCATACATGTGAATCCTCATATCTAGGAGAAGCATTTAGAGACACATGGACTGTGTAGAGTACTCACCATTTTGGTAACACGTATCATATCAATCACATCATCA
Organism: Oreohelix idahoensis; assembly: GCA_024509875.1. Classification (NCBI taxonomy): domain Eukaryota; kingdom Metazoa; phylum Mollusca; class Gastropoda; order Stylommatophora; family Oreohelicidae; genus Oreohelix; species Oreohelix idahoensis. The sequence continues at coordinate 755,766 of JAMPIV010005525.1, forward strand.
TTTCACTCTACACCAGTTCATCCTTAATTAACTATTACTTAATTAACTGTAATTTTATTATCTCATCTGTGTGTTTTGTGTGAATCGTCTTTCACCATCATCACGTTCTAACCATTACTAACCCTATATGTGTGGATATTTCATTAATAAACCCAACGATCAGTTGATCATTATCAAGAGTTTGTTAATGTATCACTCGTGCTGTCGGTGTTACATATTCACCTATAGGAACCTTTCTCTACTCAGATGAGGTTGGGGGCTTTTTCTTTACGGGATCTAAGGGCAGAAGCTAAGGTCGTGGGGAAACAGAACTCTTTCCATAATTTATTAGAAAACACTGTCTAGTGGAAAGCATTCGCATTCCTGTCTTCTTGTCCCTATCTCGAATAGGTCTTTTTTTCTTTCTTAACGAGCCAATTTCTAGAGACCTTATATCTAATATCTCATAGACTATTCCTGGCAAAAACTACTGTCGTAGTTGCCCCAGTGACTCACCACACGACATAGACACATCGGTGAACTTATTTCCTGGCTAATGCCTTTCCCACCATAATCTCCCCAGACGGGTTATCTGTATTATTGATACAGAGATGGGCCATCGGAAGCGATTACATATTATCACCTGTGTTTACGTACATCTCCCAGACGGATTTCCCAGACTAAAAATCTGGCTTTCTTTCCCTCGAGCGTGCGATACCACATTGTGTCGACAATGACCGTCTCAATCAACGGTGGCTAGACGACTTAAGTGATAAAAGTAGTATCCGCTGACCTGTCTAATTAGCTTTATAATACTACGATTCACATGGTGAAACGTAAACAAGTCTAGGGAGCGGCTAGGCAAAAAATGTAAGTGCATAAAATATGCCAACTAATAGGACGATGAGTGTGAAAAATGAAGAAATAAACCGGTAATGCAGGAGAGAACGAAGAATGTAGAAGGACGTACACAAATATCATCACAGATGGTTGACTATTCTTATCTTTCTTCTGACACGGACAGACTGGAAGATAAACATTGGATATATACTTTTCTCCGTGAGTCTATCTCCGGACGCCACGTGGATGGGGGTTTTTTTTTTCCTTAAAACCAGAATTAATAGCCTGGGAAAGTGTGGGCGGCAGATAGCTCATTCAGCGTACTCTGTATGGAGCAGGCATCATAAATCTCTGGGCACTAGCGCAAACATTAATTTTAATTTTGCGCGCGCCCTATTTTATTTTTTCATATGTGTTTGTGCTATGTTCATTTTGAGGTAGTCTTTAGCAGACTATAATCGTAATGTTAATATATACTGAAGCACATTAAAAACGCACCACTATTATATATACTGATGCCGAGAAGCTGGAAAAAAAAAAGGTGTGGGAATGGATTTTCCCCGTGTTTGTCATGAGGTAGAGAGCGAATGGCTGCTGGAATGGAAAGTGCATGATTCAACCCACGGGTTTGTGTACAGACTACATGAAAACAATGACAGTTACACGTGCAACACGATTCCCAACAGCTATGACCCTGAAAATGTGTACGCGTTGTGGCAGTATACTCGGACAAAACACCCAGTACATGTGCTTGAAATGCCACGACTATCTGAAAACGACCGCCAACGAGCCATTGGTGTGTTGGAGACCGGAATGAGCTCGCGGGCCATTGCCAGAAGGATGAATTGCCAGCACAGCACTATTGTACGTCTCAATGAACGTTACGGAACCACTGGCAGTGCCCGGGATAGACTTCGGAGTGGCCAACCACGACTTACTACCCCTGCGCAAGATCGTCATATTGTGCTGAGTCACCTAAGGAATCGTTCTCTCCCGGCAAGTCAAACAGCAAGAGCAATAGTGGGTAGACGTGGGCAAGTCTCTCGAATGACAGTCATACGACGACTCAGAGATTGTGGTGAAAAATACAGTGATGCAACGTTAAAATATCTCCAATTATAAAGATAACGGGTAAAAATAACATGTAGGGATAAAATTGTACGTAAGATACGAGGATACATTCTCGCCTACGCCAGCGCTTTCTACCGCCATTGAAACTAACTAGTTGGAACATGCAGACTAAACGGTTTACCCTTTTAGACGGGAGGGAAACGGAGATAAAAGAAAAAAATTGTGACGGTCGGAACACGTGTTTGAATCTAAAAAAGCAAAAAGACGCAATTTGTAGTTTAAAGGAAAAATCACGCCACTAGTTGACACAATGTAAGGAATTGGTAGAAAAACGACCTTAGCTCTTGTTAGAAACAGTCGTATCTTAGACGTTTTACCGTAATTAGTTGTTTTGTTTGAATACAGCGGCAAACGCCGTGGACGAAGGTTCAAAAACAAATTTCAAAAACTAACCTTGAGAAAAGTAGGATTTTCTTTAATAATAAAGTTATGAAAATAAAACCTAGCTAGTTTGATAGCCCATCTTGAGCAGAGAAATAATATGCTTTTAATTACACAGACGGACAGATAACACGGAAGATATTGACGAAAGACCGTATTGTTCCAATCAGACTAGCGAACAGTTTTTTGTGCATATTTTCACTAAAGTTACATTTTGGCGTCCTTGAGACTAAAAATGCAAAAATCAAACTGCAGATGAACGAGGGGCAAAGTCGGAGGATAGAAGCTAAAAATAACTTAGTGGGGCAGGTTTGTGTAGTTTTTTCATGTAGTTAGTCCAAAAAACAAGTGTAATTTTGGAAAAAAATACTACAAACTAGACTGAGACTGGACTGAAATGTGACTTTTAGTTTGAATATTTGAAAAAGTTAGAGGGGAAGTCCGCTGATTGGACAAAAGCATTCATATTATTGAGAAAGAGACGCACGCTTGTGCCATTTGATAGAAGACTGTCCATTGACACAGTACGTTACAGCTAGGGGTGATTTCCAGGAATTACTAAATAAAAATCAGTGGGACGCCCTAATCTAGCCAGCAACTCAGCTGAGTTTTGCTAGTACTAAGTAACTGTGTTCTCAATTCTGAATTGTGGTAAGGAAAAAAGCATTTATCTTGTTTATTTTAATATTTTGAGTGATTGATACTGCCATATCATGAAAAATGATTACGACAAGTGAGTGCTTGCTCTAGGTCCCCAGCAGCAGTCCAGGGCCTAGAGACAAACTAATAATATATGAAAACCTATCTAAGACTATGGAAGGAGGATCTATAATTGAGATCAGTGGGAACATATCACCCACCTTATTGAATGGAGGAGGAAACTATTGAACATATTTCGGATGCAATGCAGTCTTGGGAAACTGGTACTATTTGATAACAACTGGGTGAGATGTGCTAAGTTGGTCATAGAGATCTGACCCAATCTGTGTAATGTTGTTTTGTGGTGTTGTGTGTAAGAGTGGCGCAGTAAATAGAGTGTTGACACATGGCACAAATTTTGTTTCAGAGTTTCTGATCTGGCACTACGATTGTGCCAGATGCTTTTGTAGAAGTACAAAAGCGGGTGTCTGTGCAGCCTAACATTTTACTCCAGCTACTGAGAGGAGTGGGCCACAAGAATTCTGTACTACATCGTCACAGGCCAGATAAGTGCAAACCTGGCCTGCTGGAGATTCATAAACTATTTCCACCATAAATAAAGAAATAAAACTTGTTATATAAACATTAACATCAGTCCATATGTCAAGGACAATGAACTTTGTAGCCATAGATTGGGCATGATGACGCCACCCCAACTAAACATCCAGTGCTAGTTTTTCCCAAGACATTGTAGATATTATTAATATTAACCATTGTAATACTATACCTATGTACAAAAATTACATTTGATTATGCCATATATATGTGCATTTCATTGATAAATACATATTATTTCATATGTTCTGACCAAAAGAAACAATTGGTTCAGGACTAATAAATTTAAAAAGATTTTCAAACTTAAACTTTAACAGCCAGTGTTAGTTCAGTGTATCATAGAGTTTATTATTAATATTATTAGACATATTAGTTACATGTGTGTGTCTGTGTATTTTATTACCTACACATCACCATTCAGTACCCTAGACTTTTAACGTAGCTAACATTCATTCTAGTAGAATAGGTCTGTTTGAGGTCGTAAGTGGTAGCAGAAAGGCCTTCTGTACTCACATAAACTTTTATCTCAGGAGCCTTCACAGCTGACCTCATCCAGTACACTAGGTAACATAACAACCATACAATAACATCAAAAACCACCACAGAGATACAGGCCTTACTGCAAGACGACCTTATGTTGGGCCAAACTTGACTCACAGACATCGTCAGCTGCGCCTGCAATGGGCAGAGCAACATGTCAGATGGACTAGACTGCAGTGAAATGCTGTCCTATTCACAGACGAGAGCATATTCAACATATCCGTTGCTGATGGACGTATGCGGATTTGGCGACGGTGTGGAGAGCGCTTTGCAGATTGCTGTGTTCGTCAGCACAACCGATTTGAGGTGGCAGTATTCACATTTGGGGAGGATTCAGTTTTCACCATCGCTTGCCACTTCACGTCTTCCGTGGAAATGTTAATGCTGTGACATATCGAGATGAGGTTCTGGATGCATTGGTTGCTCCTGCGTTCACAAATTATCCAGACTTGCAGCTTCTCCAGCAGGATAACGCACGTGCGCACACCGCATGCATTACGCAGCAATATCTACAGCAGCAGAACATTGTGACGATTGATTGGCCTGCCCTATTACCAGACATGTCCCCTATAGAACATCTGCGGGACGAGCTTGGACGCAGAGTTTACAGGCAAGGTTCTCCAGCTAATCTGCAACAGCTCGAAGCTGCTCTTACTCGTGAATGGGACTTGATTCCCCGGAATTTCCTTCAGAGACTTGTGCGTTCCATGCGGAGCCGCTGCCAAGCTTGTTTGCAAGCACACGGTGGACATACCAGATACTGAGGATAGTGTGAATGAATTTTTTTATTGGTTGCATTTTTGGTTTTCTCCCTTGCCTGCACAGAATGCAAAGAATTTCATAACAATCAAATGTACAAATTAATGACCAGCATGGATTCATAGGAAAATGAATAAAGATTCCAAATATGTAAACTTGTAAACACTTAATTTACATTTCACACTCTGTTCCTGGATTATACAGGTGGTGCGTTTTTAATGTGCTTCAGTATATATACATTTTGGTGATAAAGTCTTCAATTTACGACAAATCTGTTTTGCCCTGACTGGCTATGTTGGTCATTCAGGAACCTTGAGGTCACCGGCATCTACCCGGGTTTGAAGTATTCTAATAGGGGATCATGGAAGCATAACAGATTCAAACTGCTTAATTTTCTCAAGGTTCGCTTGATAGACATACACTTACCTGTGTCACTTGCGGATGCGAAGAAGAGATAGGTAAACAGTAAAGAATACTGCCGTAGTTGAGTGAAGTGGTAGAGACTTCACAGTACTAGTCCATCTTTGAGAGGTGGATGATCAGTTCCCTTCCACGCTGCCTTTGCCTTCCCTAACTCAAAAGCAGTCAGTTACCTATTCACAGCTGCGTAGACTGGAGCGTGACGCCACCATGTTTCGAACCCGACTACCTTTGCCGCGGAAGTCCAGCATACTAACCACTCTGCCAGTCGGACGCTCGAAGAAGAGATAGACAAACATGTAAAGAGAAGGCGGGAGAAGCTTTTCCTTTGAAAAGTAACACAGCAAATGTAGTACCACTAGACAATCATCACAGTCAAGAATTTTAAGCAAGTCTGTTGCCCGAAACAGATGCTTAAAATGATCTCGAGGTCTCCAGATTTAAATAGATGATTAGCATAGGCTGGTCGACAGGGGGAGGGAGGTTATTTAAACTGCTAATTCTCCTGGCTGGTGTCGGCAGCAGAAGGAAGCGTCCGGTCCCCGAGCTGTCCGGGCTGGTCCCGCTAATGAAGATGAAGGAGATAGTCGCCTGGCAAGACCTGTTCCCCGGACAATTGGAATTGTCGCCTCTACATTCCAAGCCCGGGACACCAAATAGCCCCCGGGCGGCGGCTCAGGGATTGGAGAGTTGAAGCAGACGTGGTGGATTGTCGGATAAAACTTCCACTGTCTTCTCGTTATCGATTTGGTTGTTAGAGCGCGACAGAGCTGTAAGTTTCTGCTTTCTTCTTCTGTAGGGGGTGATTGCCCTTTGACTAATCTAGATGCTGTATGTTTGCTAATACGCATAAAATTTAAACATGCTAATTCTGTCAGATCCGTGTCACGGCATTCAAATTGTTGCGGAGAAGAGTTAACTATTTATAACGTAGTGTTCGCTAAGGTGCAACCACCTATTTTAACATCATAACCTTGGCTAAGATGACACTCGTCACTCTTAGTATCATAGCCCTGGCTAAGATGAAACTCGTCACTCTTAACGTCATAACCACGGCTACAATTAAACTCGTCACTCGTAACATAAAAAAAAGTTAGTTGCTTATCCTTTACAGGACGTGGCAATCAACCCCAGCTTTTATTGGCTGTATGTGATTTTTCTAGGCAATTTTTTTCATTCAGTAGTTTGCCATTGCTTTCTGAACGGTACGGCGCTTATACCATTGTTAAAAATCCACACAAAGCGATCTGCTACCAAACCGCCTGCAGCAGGTTTCGAACCAGGTATATCTGGATTATGAAACTGCGTTCATATCCATTAGGCCACAGACGCCGACAACATAACCACGGCTAAAATTAAACTCGTCACTCTTTACATCATCACCACTAAGATGATACACTTAAATCCTTAATCGTCACAATATGGCTAAGATTGTTGTTGTTGTTGTTGTTTAACTATGGCTGCTGTGCTTCTCGATATATTGCAGCCAATACCAAGTTGATTCTTTGTGTATTATCTACACTTGTAGATCTAGGATTTTCTGCAATTCCGAAGCATGTTGAGTTTAAGTCATGAGCTCCAGTTTCTCTAGCTTGGCTTGCATTTAAAAGATCATGACATCTAGTTCCAAGCTAGGAGGAAGAAGCGCGTGGCATACTGTGCATTCCTCGCCATCGAAGGGGGGGCTCTCCAAATATGCAGAGCTAAAATACTGTGCTCTGGTTCTCGGCACTTCCACGGAGTTATCACGTTCTACACAGAGCCACTTTTCAGGTCCCACTGCCTATCATGGGTCCACAGTGAGACCCTCCTGCATGCAGCCAGAGTTACGTCTCGGGCTCACGTGACACCTCCAATCTTTGTAGTATAAAACACTTAACCCTGAAGTCATCATAACCGTGACTAAGATTTAAATCTAATTTGATTGTTTTAGTTTTAAAATAGAGAACTGTTGCCTACAAGAGTCATCATTGTCATCCTTACCCATATTGATCCCTATGGAATATGGAGCCACAAATGCATCTGGTCTCGCCACCCCTCCATCCTCTTTTGTAGGAAACCTGTACCAGAGCATTAATATTCTCTTGCACTGTTGGCTTCTGGAGCAATTGTTGATGTGACTTGGTGAGGTTGCCAACGCCATACTAGTCTCCTTACACGGCATGCTCAGGGTTGTAGTAGTCCTGTTGTTTCACTATTTCACCAGAGGCCCCCAGGAACTAAATGGGGGCACAGACAAGAGTAGTATACCACATAAACTGTTGAACAAGTCTTTGTTGCGTGCAGTAGAAGTTGACAACATGTTTGGAGTGCCTCTTTCTGTTCTGTTCTTTCTTTCTTTCATTATTTTTCTTTCTTTTTATCTATTCTGTTCATTATGTCTGTCTTGCGGAGGTTCTCTTTTTTTAACATTTCTGTTATTCTTCTTTAGTGTGAGCGTCCGATTGGCAGAGTGGTTAAAGCTCTGGTTTATCGCGGCAGAGGTGCCGGGTTCGATGCAAACGTATCGTCACGACCCAGCTACTCAGTTGTAAATGGGTACCTTACTTTGCTCTTGGGTATGGAAGGAAAAGGCAACTGGTCACCCCACCTCTCAACGCTGAACCTAGTATGGTGAAGTCTCTACCACTTTACCTCCCTATGGCAGTATCTGCTTACGGGTTACTTTGACCTTTTCTTGTGTGTCCTTTCTTAATTTTCGTTTTTCTTTTCATGTTTGTAATATTGTATTTAAATTATAAAATGATTTCGATGTACTCTGCCTTAGAAGGTTTTGTTTAGTAACTGCCTTGCGAGAATTCATTGGTTGTACATCGTCGCACGCCAAAATTAAGCTGTTTTATGCATAAATTATTTAAAGACAAAACAAACTAAAACTCGTTTCCAGTTTTCTATTTCCCGCGCAGAGACTCACGGGAATAGCGTGTGCACTGACGTCATCAGTCACGTACGACCGCCGAATGCTGCTTCCGAAGGATTACTGTAGGCACGAAAGGGCTTCATCAGCCTACTTTCTAATAACCTATTATTGTGGAGACGAGATCATTAGTTCTATACGCCATTATCATTCTTTGTCATGGCACAAGAGATAAAAACAGCTACTTGAACCCAGTCCGTGTCTGTCACACTTTCTCACCTTTTATCTTTACTTTAGCCTTGGAAGTTTGTCTCAAATTATTGTCTTCCTTGTTCTGTGCCCACGTTTTATCCTGGTTGCCAGTTGGGCCCAGTTCATTTATTGTACAGTATAGACTAATGGGATGAGTAGAGCTCGTCAGAAAATTCTGGTTATAGTGCAGAGAACTCCAAAGAGGGTTGACAAAAATTATCTCTCTTCCTCTGTCTCTCTCTCTTTCTCTCTCTCTTTCTCTATCTCTTCCCTCCACTCCCCCCCCTATTTTAAATAATATATACGTTTGAAGCGTCCGATTGGCTAAGCAGTTCGAGCGTTTTCTTGTCGCGGCCAATTTACCGGGTTGCAAGATCGAAACCAGGTAGCGTCTTGCTTGAGTCTACCCAGCTGTAAATGGCTACCTGACTCTAATCTTGAGTTAGGTACGGCAGAAGGTGGCGAGGTGGGGACCTGGTCACCCTTCCGCATAAAAAAGCTGTACCTAGTATAGCGGAGTCTCTCACCTTTACTACCCTACGGCAGTATCTGCTATGGGAGTAACTTTACTAAACATTCTGAGAGAAACGCAAAATTTTAACATTCAAGTTTCCTGCAATCCTCTCCCCCATGTATCTCTGGGGGTGTCTTAAGAGACAAAGAAAGAATATGATTACTGCTGCCCCAGGCATGTCGTATGAGGCGAATGGTATGATGTTGTGTATGGAGGGTGGCAGTCTCATCATATAAAACATACTGCAGCAGAAAACCACCGCCACAAGTGAATGCTATGATGCAGGTGTCCTGCAAGGGAGACTGGCTCCAGTGATGCCTCTGTAGCGAAAAAGGCCAAAGAAGAAGAACTTTCGTTTATGTCCGCAGACATTGGTTGGCTCATCATTGATTGGTCAGCACAATGTACAACCTCACATTAGTCGCCTGAGGGAGCAATAACCGTTTTCTCAGAGACAACCCGGGACAACAACAAATTCAGCATAACAGAATTTGAGCTGGAAAATTCGCATTTCGCCAAATAGTGATTTCATGTGTAGGCTATGTCTTGAGGTCTATTGTAAATTTAAGCTAATAAAACTGCACATTGAGAAATGGTAGCACATTTTGTGTGTCCAGCGGAATCCGGGGCCTGTGATTGGCTGAGCGCCTTAGCTGTAGATTATCGATCTGCGCGTGACTTGGTGTCTGTCCCGTGACAGACCCACTAATTACCCCGCGGCTCTTTTGTCTGGCGATTGCCTGTGTTTGTTCTGGTGGGCGATCATTTTTGAACCAGAGGAGGAAACTGGTTGAATAGCCGTTATCAAGCGATCATCGTCCTGGTAACAGTAGACGGCAAGGGGTGCTGGCTGAATCTAATTAAGTTCCACATTCTGTGTTAGCAGCACCATTATACCGAATGGTGTGCATGCGGCTGGCGACCTCATCGTGTTAAAAAATTGCTACAGATACGATCTCTGCACGAGCACAAGAATGCTTTGGTGCGATGATGGCTGCCTGCCCCATAAGGAGCGAGCAGTGAATTAATGACACTGAAAGGGTATGGCTTCAGAACAGCCTATCAGGAATTGAGGTACGTTGAGAGACATAAGCAGTAAAATGTAAATCTGTAAGCATTGGCTACACCGGACATCGTTCACAGCTCTGTGTTCTTTTATAGAACAAGTGTCTTCTTCAGCTGGCGATACAACATATTGAAACAACGAAGATAAAATCTAATAAACGTCAAACTGTATTGATTAAAACGAGTAATAAATCAAGGAATATTAAGAAGTTTGCTTTAAAAGTGTGTCTGTGGGGGAGGGCGGTGCCTGCACGCGTGAGATGTCACAGCGTGTGCGCTCAAACAAGGTTCTGAAAGATTTATGGATATATAATTTAAGAGCTCGATATTGTTATGCTTTTTGTTGTTAAATAAACACAGTGGCTACTGTCTGTGAATTTAACAGTTGGCGGGGTCGTATATTGTCTAGAATCGCAGATGTATTAACGGACACAACTGTAAATGGGTACCTGACTCTGCTTTTGAGTTAGGGGAGGCAGTGGCATCGAGGAGGAGAACCGGTCACCCTCATCTCATCAAGCTGAGACCTTTTATCTTGAAGTCTCTAACACTGCACTCACCTGCGACAGTATCTGCTATCAGGCTTTTTCTTCTTTGTACGATGCAACGATTGTTGCTACGGGATTCCAAAATGCCTTATGATTGCTGTAATGTGTCTCTGATCAGCTATGATCTCGTGGAGGTAAAGTTCAAACTGCCATACTTTTGGTGGCCCGGTGCTTGTTGTACTTCCGTCGACCACAGAATTGCGCCCATCCTGTCTGGTGAAGCTGATAGCCCGTCTTTGATGTTTGTGCAATGCGCCGGCTTGTGTGGGGGAAAATCGTACGTTGTCTTATCTCATCGTTGGAAACCCTCAGGTGATAAGCGGTTCTACACTCTTTCTGTAACAGTATCTCTGCCCGTTGTTACTGTCCTGTAAATCGTCCTAGTTTCTGTCCGGATAGTAACTGTTTAAGCGAAATGATCGTTCCGCTTGTTATTTGTAGAAGAAAAAGAAACTTGATCGAAAAATCCTGGTTCCTGGTACAGTCATAACCCGCTAATACGGCAGGTTAGAGGCCCGACCTCAGCCATCAAGCGGAAATCGCCGAAAAGCAAAGCAAAGCCGTTCTTTTGCTTGCAAATGCATGTAGGGTGCCTAAATCCTATACAACATGCTTACACTATCATATATTAGAGCGCAATATAGCTAGGCCTAAAATAACAATAAGAAAGTCAAAAGAATAGATCTGGCCTAAACAAAAGTCAAATAAATGGATCTAGTCAAGTAAACATGTTTATTTCACACATCAAATACAAAGTAGGACAAACAAAAATAAATTCATAAATTCTTAAACTAACATGTACAAATGTTAATAATACTGCAACCTGCGTAAATTTCCTTAAACAATTTATCCTTATCATTAACAATTGTACTAACTGTTTGGCGAGCTAGGCCTAGCTTACGGGCTAGCTCAGCCATAGACCTACCTCGCTCACTTAGTTTTCTTTTAAAGTAAAAGGTTAACGGATTTTATTACTTTTTTAAAATCACTACACTTAATTTCCATTAGGTATAAATAAAACACAAAAATATGACACTACATATACAGTAACAAGCAAACAGTTTGTAACAGTTTTGACAATTGCCAGTAAAACACAAAGAGACACAGCGCGAACAAGTAAACAGACTAAACGACACATGTGCTGAAAAACCGAGAATAAAATGGCGCAGGCACATCCGCTTCTCGTTCTCAGCTGTCGAGTGCGAGCGTGTCATGCCGAAAATAGCCGAATGAGCGAGGCAAGCGCTGAAAATTATGATTGATATGATTGAAAAGCGCCGTATTATCGAAGCGCCGAAAAGTGGGGTAAGACTGATCCGTCCTTTATCTTGGAAGTTTTAAGTTGAGAGTGAAGATCAAAGTCTTTCGCTTGCAAAATATAAGTACTGTAATATGTCTTCTTCTTTCTTCTTCCACGTTCGTCCTGGAAAGGACGTTGGTTGCGTTGTGTCTGTTTACACCGGAGCTGCGATATCTGCACCTTTCGGCCGACACATCCGACTTCAGCACAGCATTTTTTTGGGACCGGGTTTGCCTTCCCTCTTCGATCTCTACTCTCTCAGCCAGACTGCAGTGATGCAGCCTGTTTCCAGGACCACCACGTGGAGGTGGAGTAGGGTCTTGGTCAGCTCTGGTTCGCTGACACTGACGCAAGCAGTCAAGCTATGGGTCGCTGACTGCTGGTGCATCTTTGGGTCCCTAAGTAATATGTGAATATCTAAGTCTTTCGCATGCAAAATGTTAAGATATATGTGAATATCAGTCTTTCGCCTTGCAACATGTAAGTTATATGTGAATATCAGTTTTTCCCCTGCAACATGTGTAAGTTATATGTGAATATCAGTTTTTCGCCTGCAACATGTAAGTCATATGTGAAGATCAGTCATTCGCTTGCAAATGTAAGATATGTTAAGATCAAAGTATTTCGCTTGTAAATTATAAGTTGTATATGAAGATTAAAGACTTACACTTGCAAATGTTAACTTATATGTGAAGATCAACGGCTTAGTCTTGCAGATAATAAGTTTACAATACAAGGTGTACCCCTTCAAACTGTATATGTTACATGTTAAAAACAAGGTTTTATGTAAGAAGTATAGTCATGCACATGTGTACCACTTGTGAATTCAGTCATCATTACCCTTCATCCCCATGCGCAGAGGCCAGCAAACAAATGCGTACCAAGCCCTCCAATGTCTTTCCATGTCGTTTTTATCCCTTTAAGTTCATGTCTCCAATTCCCTGTGAATGTTATTACCTTGGATGATACTTTACTTTCCTGATTTCATTGATAGTTCTGATATGTTTTAAAAATTATCATGAGGCCAGCATAATGTTACACACGTTCATCATATAAAAATTGTGTGCTATGTAAAGCTGATTTTTTACTCCGGATAAGCAGAATTTCGGATAAGCAGATGTAATTTAGATGGCCCCAGCGACTTCTGCTTATCCCGGACTGCACTGTATGGGCAGGCTTCCTGAACGGATGGTACAGGATAGGCAGGCGTGGCTTGAATTTATAGATGGCTTATACTTCCCCTGGAGCATGAATACATTTTTCATTGTCAGTGAAGCTGTGAGTTTTATTCTAGTCACATTTATATCGTTGTTTGCTTTCATTGACTTATCTAACCCTTCTTCTTTCGTTCCTATTAGATTGTACTCCATGTTAATTTGACTTGAAGAATATTAAAACATTTTATACACCCATGATGACCCACGACGTCTGACCTGGCCAGGGGGGTGCTGAGCCCTATCAGGGGCTATGGGGCTGCCGCGCTGACCTGGAAAAGACTGTGGACTTCGTCCTGGCGACGGTCCTGCAGATTTAGTTTGACTACATACTGAACGCAGATGAAGAAGAAAACATTTTATAAACACGAAATGTGTGGAAAGTATTTATTTATTTATTTTTAAATAGGAGTTTTGGCGAGGCATGCCCCGTTCAACCTAGACACAAGTTCCGTCGGTTATATTAGGGCACAAGTTCAAATATAACAGTTCTTATGGTCTGGGGAGTTCAGTATGAAAGCCTGTAGTGGTTTTGATGGTATTGTATGATGGTGATATTACTAAGTGTGATGTATGAGGTCAGCTGTGAAGGCTCCTGAGTTAAAATGTAGCTGTGAATTTTCAGAAGGCCTTTCTTGCTACCACTACGACCTCACACCTATCTTTTTTTTCTAATGAATGTGGCTACGTTAAAATCTAGGGTACTGAATGTAATGTGTTGTATTGACATATACAAACACACACATACAGATATTAAATAATATAATATTATCAATAAAATTTAGAACACAATGAACTAAATTCAGCTGGTGAAATTTTAGAAAGTAAATCTTTTTTAAATTTATTTGTTCTGAACCAAGGTTTTATTTTGGCCAGAACATATGAAAGATTTTGGAATTTATGAGTGAATGGCATGAATATATGACATGATAAATAAAAGGTGTGTACGTATACAATTTTCACGAGTAGTTAATGTTTCTACAGTTCATAATTTTATTTTCCCTGGGAGAACGATGAATAGATGTGCTGTTGGGGTGGCTTCATCCCTCCCTGTCTAAGCCTACCAAACATTGTCCATTAATGATGGAAGGAAATGGGATGTTTTAGTAGTAATTCACTTTGGGTGCTATGTCTATGAAGTTGGTGTAAATCCAGCAGACCAGCCTGCTTACGTAACTTCGAAAGAGTAGTTCTGGTGCTGGAATCTGGTGGCCCCACCTCTCCGTGCTTGGGGGCAATATATCGGGTGGCCCCACCTCTCCGTGCTTGGGGGCAATACAAGGCTGTTCTGCCGAGATGCGACACTGCACGGGTCCTCACTGTCAATTATTTACCCAGCATTTGACACCACCTTTTGGTGTCAACATAAAAAACTCACAGCTCTGAAATAAAGTATTGGTTTAGGTTCAGAACCTTACCTAAGGAGCCACTTCTACACGTAACAATTTACAATAACACCACTTAGACAGGGTCAGATCTCTCTGACCATACAACACATCTTACCAAGTTGGTTTCACATAGGATAAGCTCTCCCAGACTACATATTCCGAAATATGTTTATTAGCTTCTTGCCATAGGATAGGATAGGTGATATGTTCCACTGATCTCAACACTTGATCTGTCTTTCCTAATCCTTGCTGGAGTTTATATATATTGTTTGTCCCTAGACCCTGAACTAGGGCGGGGGGTCTAGAGCAAATCCTTACTTGTTGTAAGGCTAGATTTCGATATGGCAGTATCAAATCACTCGAAACATTAAACAATATTTAAAATATACAAAGAAATAATTTCAATCTTACCAGATTATGAATAAAGAACACAGAAATGCTAGCAAAACTCAGCTGAGCTGCTGGCTATAGTATGGCGTCCCTGAACTTATTTCTATTTACTTCATTGGAAATCACCACACTTAAAATTTACTGTGTCTATCACTGGACAATTATTGAGGAATGGCAAAAAAGCGCGTCTGAGCGCTGATAATATGATTGTCTGTGGCCAATCAATGCCTTGTGTTTTTTCAAATTCAAATTTCCTACACTAAAGTCATTTCAGTCATGCTTCAGTCAAGTATGGATTTTTATCTGTTAGTCCGTCCGTCTCTACTTGCGTTTTCACAAAAAACGTACTTGGTTTTTGAACCAACCTATCCGTCCCCTCTACAAATTTTGTCTTTAAAGTTATTTTTAGCCACAGCTCCCACCAATGTCCCTCTCTTTCATTCTAACTAGATTTGGACACTTGAGTCTCAAGGTCGCGGTTTTTGTGCAAATTAGTGACATGTTTGATTCAATGCAGTCTTTCGCTGATGTGAACAACACAGTCTTTTGTCAATGTCTTCATTATTATCTATCCGTCTGTATAAATAAAAGCATATTATTTCACTGCTCAAATTGGGCCATCCGGCCAGCTAATTTTTATATTCTTAACATTAGTATTAAGAAAAAGTTACTTTTTTAATTTTGTAATATTTCAAGCATCTGCGTTGTAATGCTTTTGCCGCTGAATTCAAATAAAAGGCTTGGTATCGCATAAGCGTCCCTTTCCGTACCTCGTGTCAATTTGGGGACGTGAATTTTTCCTTCCCCCCCAATTGCGTCTCCTTAGCCTTGCTAATCTCACGCAATTTTTCAGTCATATTTTTTTTCCTTTTGATCCGCCGTTCTCATCCCGTTCAAATGGTAACCGTTTCAGCAATTTAATTTCCATGGCGGGTGATGACCCGCGGCGTGGGCGATCATGCCTTCTAGTAACTTACGCATTCTTTTTATCCCTACATTTTATCCTTTGGAGATATTTTTACGTTGTATCACTGTTAATTTTATGACACATCTCCCCACTTGAAAACATGCCTACGGCAAGTTCTAAAACCAGTGATACACATAGATAAAATCTCTCCTCACGTCTGCCATTACTCTAATTTTGATCACAGGGGTGCCGACTGAGGAAATCTGCACCGACATTCAATTTGCCTGGGATATATTGGATACTAAACTGATAAGGTTGAAGCAATAAAGACCACCTCAGCAATCTTGCGTTTTCATGCTTAGCCTGAGATAAGAATACGAGAGGCTGATGATCCGTCTCGACCACAAAAGTCCTACCATACAGATAGATTTGAAACTTCTTTATTGCCCAGATTAACGCTAAACATTCTTTTTCGCTTGTGGAGTATCCTTGTTCCGCCTTATTCAATTTGCGGCTTGCATAAGCGACTGGTTTCAGTTCCCCATCAGGTGAAGATGATCTTTGCAACAAAGCCCCTCCGAGTCCTACATTACTTGCATCGGTTCTTAAGACAAAGTCCTGTGTCAAATCAGGCAGTTTGAGAATAGGCTTGCTAGTGAGTTTTTCCTTTAACTCTTGGAACGCTAGTTCACATTGTGCAGTCCAAATAATTTTATCTGGAAGTCCCTTGCGAGTCAGATCAGTCAGAGGAGCACAAATAGCGTTAAAATCTTTGATGTATTTTTGATAAAATCCGCATAACGACACGAATGATCGCACGTCCTTTTTTGTTTGTGGTCTAGGTGCTCTCTGCAGTTTTTACTAGTTCTTGGGATCAGGGGTCATATTACCCTGATATACAGTGTGTCCCAAGAATTCCAACTCTTTGCATCCAATACAACATTTTGTTGGCCTAGCAGTTAAGTTCGCCTCCCTAAGTCTATTAAATAACATCTCTAGAGCTTCAATGTGTTCTTCAAATGTCTCTGTGGCGACGAGAATATCATCCATGAAATTCGTGATACATGGGTTATTCAGGGGATCCAACAATTTGCGCATCATCCTTGAAAATACACTCGGAGCATTTTTCAGTCCGAATGGTAGCATATTGAATTCATAATGTCCATCCGAAGTGCTAAAAGCCAAATAAGGTCTCACTTCAGGCTTCACTGGGATCTGGTAATAGCCTTTACTAAGATCCACCTTTGAAAAGTATTTTGCCTTGTTCAGTCTGGCAAATAACTGTTTTGTGTCTGGTAATGGATCCACTTGTCCTTCTGTGACAGCATTCAGTTTCCTGTAATCTATGCACAGTCTGTGTTCCCCAGACGGTTTTCTCAACAAAACGACACTAGAACTAAAAGATGATTCACTGTGCGAAATAATCCCCTCCTTCAACAAATAATCTATTTCTTCCTTCAATGCCTTCTCCTTCGCGAACGGAATAGAATAGGCTCTCATACAGATTGGGTTTGAGTCTACCAGTTTCATGTCATACTGTAGCAAATTTGTATGGCCTGGTTTATCTGTTAATACATCTGTATGTTCCTCCAGAACCTGTTGAACTCTCTCCCTCTGGTTTTTAGTCAGGTGCTTACTGACTTTTACCTGTGCTGCTGTTTCACAAGGATGTAATGGGTATTCATGTGAGGTGAGTGGTTCCTTTTGCATCTGGGTTGCAATAGCCAAGGTCAATAAGGGGGTGCTTTCCTGGAGTGGTCTGTCCAGATACTTCTTTAACAGGTTTACATGATAAACTTTCTCCTTCCCCTTTTTGTCAATTTTATAGTTTTTTCTAGACACCTTCTCTAGAACCGTATATGGACCTTGCCAACCAATTTGTAATTTATTCTGGCTTCCGGGTAGTAGAAGCAGCACCTTCTCTCCCACAGCCAGTTCTCTGTCCTTTGCCTTCCTATTAAAATATGCTGCATGTTTCTTCCTGGCTTGTTTCAAATTATCATTTGCCAGTTTCCATCCAGCTTTCAAACGAGTGGTCAGTTCGTTCACGTATTGATAAGATGAGGTAACAGTCTCTTCCGCCTTCTCATCTGTCCAGGTCCTTAATAAAGTTACATCTGGATCTTTAATTTATCATACTTATTTTTCATGGAACCCATCGGGTCCCGTCCATTAGAAGCTTTATAATGAGGACTTTTCTTCCTAGAATCATCACTCACAAATCGACCACTACCAATTTTTTTCTGGGGTTTGTCTCCCCACTTGAGATTGCTTATGAGAGATCTTCGCTCTCTTTTCTGTTCTTCCAGTTTATATAAGTCTGACCGAGGGATTGTCATCTTATCCTGGGTAAAATTTTATCTTTGTACTCGTCTCATAGTGGCCATGTTAATCCATTCAAGTGAAGACTGGGTGTGAAAAGGGGGCTCCCATTCCACTTTGTCTACCCGAGTATAATTAGTTTTCCTTTCAGGCCTAAAGTTGCCCCGTGGCGTTTCTAGGTCCTGCACATATTTTCCCTTTGTGGGTGTTCCCTCATGAAATACGCCACATGCTTCTACAAAGTTTTCAACATCGACATTTACGTCGGGCCAATAGTATTTTCGAGCAATCTTTTGGCAGATGGTACCGACTTTCTCATGGTCACCATCTTTTCCAACATGTAAGCTCCTTATTAAGTTTGCCCTATATATCTTGGGAAGAACTAACTGTCCGTGACCAGTGGATCTAGTTCCTGTCTTCCTGTATAATAGTTTGTTCTTCATGAAATATTCTCCCTTGCTCGGAGGTGTGTGGCATTTGGGCAATTTTTTAAAACATGGCTTGAGTGTCCTATCCTCAGCCTGCGCCTTCCTCATCTCCTCTGGATGAGCATTTATAGGTTCACCTTCTTCCTCCTTCTTCTGTGACCTGGTCTGCACTGTCGCCATGATCACAGGTTTCTCGGGATTCCCCAAGAAGACGTATCTACACCCCAATATCAGAGGGTAGATTGGTTCATCTATCACTGCTGCTCTGATTTCTCCTTCCACATAGCGAGTTTTCACCGTTATCCTTGCGATGGGAAGTGTCATGAGTGGTATGTCCTTAGTCGCCCCTTGTATTTCCACTGTTTCTGTGGTATACTGACTTGGGTCCACTAGGCTAGACTTCACAACTGAATCATAATCCAAACCTGTATCATAAAGGCACCTTATGGTGACCCCATTACAAATAACATCCTCACAAACTGGGGGGTGATAAGGTTCCTGTTGTCCATTAGGATTAACCTTTAATCTTTGCGTCCCCGACTTCATTGCAGCAATGTTTGAAGGTTTCCTTCTACAAAATTCGGTGTTATGGTTATCTTTCTTGCACCATTTACACCATCTTTTTCCTTGGTTCAACGGTTTTCTTTCATTGAATTTTTGGTCATTGAACTGTGAGTTTCTGTCGCGATAGTCATTTCTTGGCCGCTCAAAGTTTGTCCTACCTTTATTTCCCTGCTCTCTATTATCAAATTTATTAAATTGCTGTGGAGCTTTAAAATTGTCTATGTGCTTCTTTTTAGCACCACTTACCTCTGCCTGGGCTGCCTGATACCTCTCAGCGACATTTAAAACCTCCCCCAACTTCTCTGCACCTTGTTCCATGAGAAATTTTCTCATGTCTGGAGCCATGGACTCTCTCAATTGCTCAATCATGATCATTTCTTTAAGATCTTGGGTCTTCCCCAGAGCAGTCCATTTCTCCAAATAGGTTTCCAGTCTGGCAGAGAATTGGTGGTATGTCTCCCCAGACAACAGTTTGGCATTTCTAAATTTCTTACGATAAAATTCACCATTCTTCTCGTACCTTAATAACAAAGCCTGCTTTAACATGTCATAATTGTCTTGGTCTTCTCTGTTCATTTTTGCAAAGACTTCATAAGAAGTACCTCTCAGTCCCTGTGATAGCTTTAAACTCCACCTCTCTCTCTCTAACCCATATGTAGTAGCTAATAACTCAAAACGTCCTAGGTACCCCTCTATGTCATCGTCTTTTTCAACAAAATGGTCTAAATGAAACCCCATAGCTGAGTTTGAGGCTCCCAGACTGGGCGTAGCATCTGAGGCAAAAGGGCTGGCACCATTTTCAGGAGCCTGGCCTTGTAATTCCAGCTCCCTTAGTCGTAATTCGTGCTCCCTTTGCAACCTTCTATCTTCTGCCTCCCTTTCGGCCTTTTTATCTTCTGCCTCCCTTTGCTGTCGTTTTTCTTCTGCCTCAATCTGCAGCCTCTTAGTCTCAGCCTCTAACCTCTTCTCTTCAGCCAACCTTTCAGACTCTAATTTTCTTTCAGCCTCTTTTTCTAATCTTCTTTCTTCCCGTTCAATATATTTATCACATTCAGCCGTTACGTATTGAATTAAAATCTGACCATCCATTCCCATCTCCTTTGCGGTCAGCACAGCAGCTGATCTAAATTTTGCCAGCTCCGCCATACTTTTTAGACAAATCTTAGCGGTGAGGAAAGTAAAATTTCCAACCACTAAAGTACTTATAATTACTCTAGACTAAAATAATTCTAATTAATTAATTAACTAACACTGGCTGTGAAGATTCACCAACTTCTAATTGCCCTTTTAATTTAAAGGGACACTTTTAATTTTAAGGGAATTTTACAATTTTGTTCCCCTAATTTTATTTCTCCCACCAGGAGATCCTTATATTACTGTTTATGCTAATTATCCCTGGACAAGACCCCAATATATGTAGTGGTTTTGATGGTATTGTATGATGGTGATATTACTAAGTGTGATGTATGAGGTCAGCTGTGAAGGCTCCTGAGATAAAATGTAGCTGTGAATTTTCAGAAGGCCTTTCTTGCTACCACTACGACCTCACACCTATCTTTTTTTCTAATGAATGTGGCTACGTTAAAATCTAGGGTACTGAATGTAATGTGTTGTATTGACATATACAAACACACACACACACAGATATTAAATAATATAATATTATCAATAAAATTTAGAACACAATGAACTAAATTCAGCTGGTGAAATTTTAGAAAGTAAATCTTTTTTAAATTTATTTGTTCTGAACCAAGGTTTTATTTTGGCCAGAACATATGAAAGATTTTGGAATTTATGAGTGAATGGCATGAATAAATGACATGATAAATAAAAGGTGTGTACGTATACAATTTTCACGATTAGTTAATATTTCTACAGTTCATAATTTTATTTTCCCTGGGAGAACGATGAATAGATGTGCTGTTGGGGTGGCTTCATCCCTCCCTGTCTAAGCCTACCAAACATTGTCCATTAATGATGGAAGGAAATGGGATGTTTTAGTAGTAATTCACTTTGGGTGCTATGTCTATGAAGTTGGTGTAAATCCAGCAGACCAGCCTGCTTACGTAACTTTGAAAGAGTAGTTCTGGTGCTGGAATCTGGTGGCCCCACCTCTCCGTGCTTGGGGGCAATATATCGGGTGGCCCCACCTCTCCGTGCTTGGGGGCAATACAAGGCTGTTCTGCCGAGATGCGACACTGCACGGGTCCTCACTGTCAATTATTTACCCAGCATTTGACACCACCTTTTGGTGTCAACATAAAAAACTCACAGCTCTGAAATAAAGTATTGGTTTAGGTTCAGAACCTTACCTAAGGAGCCACTTCTACACGTAACAATTTACAATAACACCACTTAGACAGGGTCAGATCTCTCTGACCATACAACACATCTTACCAAGTTGGTTTCACATAGGATAAGTTCTCCCAGACTACATATTCCGAAATATGTTTATTAGCTTCTTGCCATAGAATAGGATAGGTGATATGTTCCACTGATCTCAACACTTGATCTGTCCTTCCTAATCCTTGCTGGAGTTTATATATATTGTTTGTCCCTAGACCCTGAACTAGGGCGGGGGGTCTAGAGCAAATCCTTACTTGTTGTAAGGCTAGATTTCGATATGGCAGTATCAAATCACTCGAAACATTAAACAATATTTAAAATATACAAAGAAATAATTTCAATCTTACCAGATTATGAATAAAGAACACAGAAATGCTAGCAAAACTCAGCTGAGCTGCTGGCTATAGTATGGCGTCCCTGAACTTATTTCAATTTACTTCATTGGAAATCACCACACTTAAAATTTACTGTGTCTATCACTGGACAACTATTGAGGAATGGCAAAAAAGCGCGTCTGAGCGCTGATAATATGATTGTCTGTGGCCAATCAATGCCTTGTGTTTTTTCAAATTCAAATTTCCTACACTAAAGTCATTTCAGTCATGCTTCAGTCAAGTATGGATTTTTATCTGTTAGTCCGTCCGTCTCTACTTGCGTTTTCACAAAAAACGTACTTGGTTTTTGAACCAACCTATCCGTCCCCTCTACAAATTTTGTCTTTAAAGTTATTTTTAGCCACAGCTCCCACCAATGTCCCTCTCTTTCATTCTAACTAGATTTGGACACTTGAGTCTCAAGGTCGCGGTTTTTGTGCAAATTAGTGACATGTTTGATTCAATGCAGTCTTTCGCTGATGTGAACAACACAGTCTTTTGTCAATGTCTTCATTATTATCTATCCGTCTGTATAAATAAAAGCATATTATTTCACTGCTCAAAATGGGCCATCCGGCCAGCTAATTTTTATATTCCTAACATTAGTATTAAGAAAAAGTTACTTTTTTAATTTTGTAATATTTCAAGCATCTGCGTTGTAATGCTTTTGCCGCTGAATTCAAATAAAAGGCTTGGTATCGCATAAGCGTCCCTTTCCGTACCTCGTGTCAATTTGGGGACGTGAATTTTTCCTTCCCCCCCCCCCCCCCCCCCCCCCCCCCAATTGCGTCTCCTTAGCCTTGCTAGTCTCACGCAATTTTTCAGTCATATTTTTTTTCCTTTTGATCCGCCGTTCTCATCCCGTTCAAATGGTAACCGTTTCAGCAATTTAATTTCCATGGCGGGTGATGACCCGCGGCGTGGGCGATCATGCCTTCTAGTAACTTACGCATTCTTTTTATCCCTACATTTTATCCTTTGGAGATATTTTTACGTTGTATCACTGTTAATTTTATGACACATCTCCCCACTTGAAAACATGCCTACGGCAAGTTCTAAAACCAGTGATACACATAGATAAAATCTCTCCTCACGTCTGCCATTACTCTAATTTTGATCACAGGGGTGCCGACTGAGGAAATCTGCACCGACATTCAATTTGCCTGGGATATATTGGATACTAAACTGATAAGGTTGAAGCAATAAAGACCACCTCAGCAATCTTGCGTTTTCATGCTTAGCCTGAGATAAGAATACGAGAGGCTGATGATCCGTCTCGACCACAAAAGTCCTACCATACAGATAGATTTGAAACTTCTTTATTGCCCAGATTAACGCTAAACATTCTTTTTCGCTTGTGGAGTATCCTTGTTCCGCCTTATTCAATTTGCGGCTTGCATAAGCGACTGGTTTCAGTTCCCCATCAGGTGAAGATGATCTTTGCAACAAAGCCCCTCCGAGTCCTACATTACTTGCATCGGTTCTTAAGACAAAGTCCTGTGTCAAATCAGGCAGTTTGAGAATAGGCTTGCTAGTGAGTTTTTCCTTTAACTCTTGGAACGCTAGTTCACATTGTGCAGTCCAAATAATTTTATCTGGAAGTCCCTTGCGAGTCAGATCAGTCAGAGGAGCACAAATAGAGTTAAAATCTTTGATGTATTTTTGATAAAATCCGCATAACGACACGAATGATCGCACGTCCTTTTTTGTTTGTGGTCTAGGTGCTCTCTGCAGTTTTTCCAAGTTCTTGGGATCAGGGGTCATGTTACCCTGATATACAGTGTGTCCCAAGAATTCCAACTCTTTGCATCCAATACAACATTTTGTTGGCCTAGCAGTTAAGTTCGCCTCCCTAAGTCTATTAAATAACATCTCTAGAGCTTCAATGTGTTCTTCAAATGTCTCTGTGGCGACGAGAATATCATCCATGAAATTCGTGATACATGGGTTATTCAGGGGATCCAACAATTTGCGCATCATCCTTGAAAATACACTCGGAGCATTTTTCAGTCCGAATGGTAGCATATTGAATTCATAATGTCCATCCGAAGTGCTAAAAGCCAAATAAGGTCTCACTTCAGGCTTCACTGGGATCTGGTAATAGCCTTTACTAAGATCCACCTTTGAAAAGTATTTTGCCTTGTTCAGTCTGGCAAATAACTGTTTTGTGTCTGGTAATGGATCCACTTGTCCTTCTGTGACAGCATTCAGTTTCCTGTAATCTATGCACAGTCTGTGTTCCCCAGACGGTTTTCTCAACAAAACGACACTAGAACTAAAAGATGATTCACTGTGCGAAATAATCCCCTCCTTCAACAAATAATCTATTTCTTCCTTCAATGCCTTCTCCTTCGCGAACGGAATAGAATAGGCTCTCATACAGATTGGGTTTGAGTCTACCAGTTTCATGTCATACTGTAGCAAATTTGTATGGCCTGGTTTATCTGTTAATACATCTGTATGTTCCTCCAGAACCTGTTGAACTCTCTCCCTCTGGTTTTTAGTCAGGTGCTTACTGACTTTTACCTGTGCTGCTGTTTCACAAGGATGTAATGGGTATTCATGTGAGGTGAGTGGTTCCTTTTGCATTTGAGTTGCGATAGCCAAGGTCAATAAGGGGGTGCTTTCCTGGAGTGGTCTGTCCAGATACTTCTTTAACAGGTTTACATGATAAACTTTCTCCTTCCCCTTTTTGTCAATTTTATAGTTTGTTCTAGACACCTTCTCTAGAACCGTATATGGACCTTGCCAACCAATTTGTAATTTATTCTGGCTTCCGGGTAGTAGAAGCAGCACCTTCTCTCCCACAGCTAGTTCTCTGTCCTTTGCCTTCCTATTAAAATATGCTGCATGTTTCTTCCTGGCTTGTTTCAAATTATCATTTGCCAGTTTCCATCCAGCTTTCAAACGAGTGGTCAGTTCGTTCACGTATTGATAAGATGAGGTAACAGTCTCTTCCGCCTTCTCATCTGTCCAGGTCCTTAATAAAGTTACATCTGGATCTTTAATTTATCATACTTATTTTTCATGGAACCCATCGGGTCCCGTCCATTAGAAGCTTTATAATGAGGACTTTTCTTCCTAGAATCATCACTCACAAATCGACCACTACCAATTTTTTTCTGGGTTTGTCTCCCCACTTTAGATTGCTTATGAGAGATCTTCGCTCTCTTTTCTGTTCTTCCAGTTTATATAAGTCTGACCGAGGGATTGTCATCTTATCCTGGGTAAAATTTCTTCTTTGTACTCTTCGCATAGTGGCCATGTTAATCCATTCAAGTGAAGACTGGGTGTGAAAAGGGGGCTCCCATTCCACTTTGTCTACCCGAGTATAATTAGTTTTCCTTTCAGGCCTAAAGTTGCCCCGTGGCGTTTCTAGGTCCTGCACATATTTTCCCTTTGTGGGTGTTCCCTCATGAAATACGCCACATGCTTCTACAAAGTTTTCAACATCGACATTTACGTCGGGCCAATAGTATTTTCGAGCAATCTTTTGGCAGATGGTACCGACTTTCTCATGGTCACCATCTTTTCCAACATGTAAGCTCCTTATTAAGTTTGCCCTATATATCTTGGGAAGAACTAACTGTCCGTGACCAGTGCATCTAGTTCCTGTCTTCCTGTATAATAATTTGTTCTTCATGAAATATTCTCCCTTGCTCGGAGGTGTGTGGCATTTGGGCAATTTTTTAAAACATGGCTTGAGTGTCCTATCCTCAGCCTGCGCCTTCCTCATCTCCTCTGGATGAGCATTTATAGGTTCACCTTCTTCCTCCTTCTTCTGTGACCTGGTCTGCACTGTCGCCATGATCACAGGTTTCTCGGGATTCCCCAAGAAGACGTATCTACACCCCAATATCAGAGGGTAGATTGGTTCATCTATCACTGCTGCTCTGATTTCTCCTTCCACATAGCGAGTTTTCACCGTTATCCTTGCGATGGGAAGTGTCATGAGTGGTATGTCCTTAGTCGCCCCTTGTATTTCCACTGTTTCTGTGGTATACTGACTTGGGTCCACTAGGCTAGACTTCACAACTGAATCATAATCCAAACCTGTATCATAAAGGCACCTTATGGTGACCCCATTACAAATAACATCCTCACAAACTGGGGGGTGATAAGGTTCCTGTTGTCCATTAGGATTAACCTTTAATCTTTGCGTCCCCGACTTCATTGCAGCAATGTTTGAAGGTTTCCTTCTACAAAATTCGGTGTTATGGTTATCTTTCTTGCACCATTTACACCATCTTTTTCCTTGGTTCAACGGTTTTCTTTCATTGAACTTTTGGTCATTGAACTGTGAGTTTCTGTCGCGATAGTCATTTCTTGGCCGCTCAAAGTTTGTCCTACCTTTATTTCCCTGCTCTCTATTATCAAATTTATTAAATTGCTGTGGAGCTTTAAAATTGTCTATGTGCTTCTTTTTAGCACCACTTACCTCTGCCTGGGCTGCCTGATACCTCTCAGCGACATTTAAAACCTCCCCCAACTTCTCTGCACCTTGTTCCATGAGAAATTTTCTCATGTCTGGAGCCATGGACTCTCTCAATTGCTCAATCATGATCATTTCTTTAAGATCTTGGGTCTTCCCCAGAGCAGTCCATTTCTCCAAATAGGTTTCCAGTCTGGCAGAGAATTGGTGGTATGTCTCCCCAGACAACAGTTTGGCATTTCTAAATTTCTTACGATAAAATTCACCATTCTTCTCGTACCTTAATAACAAAGCCTGCTTTAACATGTCATAATTGTCTTGGTCTTCCCTGTTCATTTAGCAAAGACTTCATAAGAAGTACCTCTCAGTCCCTGTGATAGCTTTAAACTCCACCTCTCTCTCTCTAACCCATATGTAGTAGCTAATAACTCAAAACGTCCTAGGTACCCCTCTATGTCATCGTCTTTTTCAACAAAATGGTCTAAATGAAACCCCATAGCTGAGTTTGAGGCTCCCAGACTGGGCGTAGCATCTGAGGCAAAAGGGCTGGCACCATTTTCAGGAGCCTGGCCTTGTAATTCCAGCTCCCTTAGTCGTAATTCGTGCTCCCTTTGCAACCTTCTATCTTCTGCCTCCCTTTCGGCCTTTTTATCTTCTGCCTCCCTTTGCTGTCGTTTTTCTTCTGCCTCAATCTGCAGCCTCTTAGTCTCAGCCTCTAACCTCTTCTCTTCAGCCAACCTTTCAGACTCTAATTTTCTTTCAGCCTCTTTTTCTAATCTTCTTTCTTCCCGTTCAATATATTTATCACATTCAGCCGTTACGTATTGAATTAAAATCTGACCATCCATTCCCATCTCCTTTGCGGTCAGCACAGCAGCTGATCTAAATTTTGCCAGCTCCGCCATACTTTTTAAACAAATCTTAGCAATAAGCAAAGTAAAATTTCCAACCACTAAAGTACTTATAATTACTCTAGACTAAAATAATTCTAATTAATTAATTAACTAACACTGGCTGTGAAGATTCACCAACTTCTAATTGCCCTTTTAATTTAAAGGGACACTTTTAATTTTAAGGGAATTTTACAATTTTGTTCCCCTAATTTTATTTCTCCCACCAGGAGATCCTTATATTACTGTTTATGCTAATTATCCCTGGACAAGACCCCAATATATGTAGTGGTTTTGATGGTATTGTATGATGGTGATATTACTAAGTGTGATGTATGAGGTCAGCTGTGAAGGCTCCTGAGATAAAATGTAGCTGTGAATTTTCAGAAGGCCTTTCTTGCTACCACTACGACCTCACACCTATCTTTTTTTCTAATGAATGTGGCTACGTTAAAATCTAGGGTACTGAATGTAATGTGTTGTATTGACATATACAAACACACACACACAGATATTAAATAATATAATATTATCAATAAAATTTAGAACACAAAGAACTAAATTCAGCTGGTGAAATTTTAGAAAGTAAATCTTTTTTAAATTTATTTGTTCTGAACCAAGGTTTTATTTTGGCCAGAACATATGAAAGATTTTGGAATTTATGAGTGAATGGCATGAATAAATGACATGATAAATAAAAGGTGTGTACGTATACAATTTTCACGAGTAGTTAATGTTTCTACAGTTCATAATTTTATTTTCCCTGGGAGAACGATGAATAGATGTGCTGTTGGGGTGGCTTCATCCCTCCCTGTCTAAGCCTACCAAACATTGTCCATTAATGATGGAAGGAAATGGGATGTTTTAGTAGTAATTCACTTTGGGTGCTATGTCTATGAAGTTGGTGTAAATCCAGCAGACCAGCCTGCTTACGTAACTTCGAAAGAGTAGTTCTGGTGCTGGAATCTGGTGGCCCCACCTCTCCGTGCTTGGGGGCAATATATCGGGTGGCCCCACCTCTCCGTGCTTGGGGGCAATACAAGGCTGTTCTGCCGAGATGCGACACTGCACGGGTTCTCACTGTCAATTATTTACCCAGCATTTGACACCACCTTTTGGTGTCAACATAAAAAACTCACAGCTCTGAAATAAAGTATTGGTTTAGGTTCAGAACCTTACCTAAGGAGCCACTTCTACACGTAACAATTTACAATAACACCACTTAGACAGGGTCAGATCTCTCTGACCATACAACACATCTTACCAAGTTGGTTTCACATAGGATAAGCTCTCCCAGACTACATATTCCGAAATATGTTTATTAGCTTCTTGCCATAGGATAGGATAGGTGATATGTTCCACTGATCTCAACACTTGATCTGTCCTTCCTAATCCTTGCTGGAGTTTATATATATTGTTTGTCCCTAGACCCTGAACTAGGGCGGGGGGTCTAGAGCAAATCCTTACTTGTTGTAAGGCTAGATTTCGATATGGCAGTATCAAATCACTCGAAACATTAAACAATATTTAAAATATACAAAGAAATAATTTCAATCTTACCAGATTATGAATAAAGAACACAGAAATGCTAGCAAAACTCAGCTGAGCTGCTGGCTATAGTATGGCGTCCCTGAACTTATTTCTATTTACTTCATTGGAAATCACCACACTTAAAATTTACTGTGTCTATCACTGGACAACTATTGAGGAATGACAAAAAAGCGCGTCTGAGCGCTGATAATATGATTGTCTGTGGCCAATCAATGCCTTGTGTTTTTTCAAATTCAAATTTCCTACACTAAAGTCATTTCAGTCATGCTTCAGTCAAGTATGGATTTTTATCTGTTAGTCCGTCCGTCTCTACTTGCGTTTTCACAAAAAACGTACTTGGTTTTTGAACCAACCTATCCGTCCCCTCTACAAATTTTGTCTTTAAAGTTATTTTTAGCCACAGCTCCCACCAATGTCCCTCTCTTTCATTCTAACTAGATTTGGACACTTGAGTCTCAAGGTCGCGGTTTTTGTGCAAATTAGTGACATGTTTGATTCAATGCAGTCTTTCGCTGATGTGAACAACACAGTCTTTTGTCAATGTCTTCATTATTATCTATCCGTCTGTATAAATAAAAGCATATTATTTCACTGCTCAAATTGGGCCATCCGGCCAGCTAATTTTTATATTCCTAACATTAGTATTAAGGGGAGGTTTAACCCCCAAAAATGAAGAATTTCATTGAAAATATCAAATTTTAGATACATATTGCACTGGAAAGTACATTCATTTGCCCACATTTCTGTATGTTTATTTTCACTAAAACTTTTGTGGATGAATTTATATAAATTTTTAAAGTATGTCTGGTCAGTGTATTTTTACCTAATTATATATGTAAAATATACAAATTGGTATATTTGTGACGCTATATTGCTTCTAATGCATGGATTTTAATTTTCGGTACCATATTTATTTCCCTGAAGCAAACAGAATTCAAGTTTTTCAAACATAGTTTCATGTGTAAAAATAATTTTGACTGGCTAATTTTTATTAACCATGGGGTCCTTTGATGGGTCATCGAAATAATAACGTAGCTGGAGGTATTCCAGTAGAGTGGTAGGGTACCTCCTTATACGCAAATAAGGCTGCAGGTAAGAACGAATCACAGGATTCTGGTTTCTCCTTGGCGAGCTTACATAAATTTGTAAGTAGAGTCCAGTTATATCTTTCCACTTGTCCAATCGATTGTGGATGATAAAATGTGCGGACGAGAATATTTTGAAAAATCCTAAAAACTTCCTCCATCTCTTTCCCTCTGAATTGTGAACCATTGTCAGTTAATATCTGATAAGGGTATCCTAATCTTGTTAATATTGAGAGCAAAGCCTCACCTACATGTACTGAGTCTGCTGAGGGTAGAGCAATCGCTTCCCCCCACATAGTACATGTCTACCAGAGAAAGGATGTATTTTTTCGGAAACTGACGAAAAGCGCATACAGTCTGCTGAAATGAAGAATTTAATGAAAAGTAAGCTGCAAAGTATGACACAGAACATGGAATCAATAAAGGAAAATACCAGAGATGATTCCTACATAGCAGGAGGATACTGAGGTGAGTAAATTTTGTGTAAAAGTGTATTTCCTCCCTTTTTTCTTAATTTTCTCAAAACCTCATTTTTCACACAAATGTAGGCACGTTGCCCATGATTTTTCAAAAACTATTAGTGATACAGCAGTAAATTTTGGGCCACATGCTGTACACATAGTGCTCATTAAAATAAACTAAAATAAAGGATATATGTTAAAAACTACAAAACTGTTGAGAAATAGCTAAGATACCCCCCTTAAAAGTGTCAACTTTTTTTCGATTGGTATGTTAAAATCCAAAAAAACTCAGATATCAAACCAATCAAAATTATTTTAGTATACAATCATTATCATATATTAACAAATGAAACAGCCAAATTTCATAACTCAAGTTGTACTCACATTTGAGATATCTTGGGCAACAAAATACCCAAAAAAGCTAAAATTTGCCTTTTTTTCACTGTTTTTCCGCCATAGATTGCAAGTTTTTAGTTTATACCTCAATGTTTTGTATTTTTTCAGTCATTTTGCAAGTATAAATGACCAGATATAGATATTAACTTATAATTCTGTGTTTTTCATTTTGGGGGTTTAACCTCCCCTTAAGAAAAAGTTACTTTTTTAATTTTGTAATATTTCAAGCATCTGCGTTGTAATGCTTTTGCCGCTGAATTCAAATAAAAGGCTTGGTATCGCATAAGCGTCCCTTTCCGTACCTCGTGTCAATTTGGGGACGTGAATTTTTCCTTCCCCCCCTCCCCCCAATTGCGTCTCCTTAGCCTTGCTAGTCTCACGCAATTTTTCATTCATATTTTTTTTCCTTTTGATCCGCCGTTCTCATCCCGTTCAAATGGTAACCGTTTCAGCAATTTAATTTCCATGGCGGGTGATGACCCGCGGCGTGGGCGATCATGCCTTCTAGTAACTTACGCATTCTTTTTATCCCTACATTTTATCCTTTGGAGATATTTTTACGTTGTATCACTGTTAATTTTATGACAAAGCCGGTGTAACGTACATGTCATTTGCATTTCTAATGAGCAAAAGACCGAACCTCTCTGAAGGCAGCCATCACTACCAACTGTTGCAAACAAGAAAACGCCATTATCTTATTTAATTTAACAGAATAAGATACAATGTACCTTGTCTCTTAATTAAAAGTTACAGATAGTGAGTTTAAACAAGAAATGAGCACACATGACAAACATTGCGTATATAGCTATAGTTCTTTGTCCGTAATGTCTTGCTAGCTTGACGTTAGCTGTACGTTGTGCAAAAAGTCTAATTGAATCATGCATGAAAATTTTCATATGAAGACAAAATATTGCCCCGGTTTAAAAGGTTAGATGGAACAATTAAAAGAAAAGGCGTGTTTTGGGGACCACTTTTATTGTTGATACCAAACGTACTTAAACAAATAAAACTGCATGATCAGTTATCATTAATCTAGTCATTCTTCATATCTCTCACACACAAACTACATATTTGAACAATATGAAGAATTATTGATTAATTATATCAGTCCGTCCACTTTTATTCTATGCAGTGCAGTAAGATATATGGAAAATGTATTTTCTTAATTGTTCGAAGAAACACACTGATTTAATATGCACATCGCCATTCACCACCCGACCTCCTTTCCCCTCCCCTCCCATGAGATACGAAACATAATCTGTATGTGCAGTTCTTTATTTCGCTTACTTTAAACCTTATTTTTATTGTTTTCATTGTTATATATAATCGGTTGGGTCATTGCCGGTCAAAACTTGACAGACTTACAAACACGTGCCCAGAAAGAAAGCTGCTTGGAAAGTTTCGACTCTCTACGATGAGTAGAACATATAGATTATCAGCGTCAAAGATTTGACAAATATACAAAGCTCAGGTAATCTAGAATGTAAAAGGGACTAAGAAAAAAAAAAAGAGAATTATGGATGACAAAAAAAAAGTTATCTGACGCTGTCTAGTCACGTGATAAACTAGCTAGTGAGTATTACTTTTATAACCGTTGCTTTTTTTTTTTTTTAACCGGCCTTTCAGACGGTGACGGGATGAGAGCAAACATATTCTAGCCAAATAAATAAAATATCGCCGGCACTGTTCGATCGCTGCATGTCCGCTGTTTTTATGAAGATAAATTACCAAGCGGCGGGAAAATAATACGGTATCTCTGACATTGTTACTGTATAATGTCACACTTTTATTTGGACAGATGAGAATGTGTAGTGGGCACTACATCCATATGAACTATTAAGAGTGCGAAGGGAGAATTCACAAAAATATGAGCTTGCCAGGTCGACTGTAAATACGAATAGTCAGTAACTCTTTCGTGGACGCAAAGCTCGAGTTTTGAAGATATGTGGATCATCCAGATGCGTTGTCAAATGACGCATGACTTATTCAGTATATATTTTTTATCTACTTCTTTAGGCTCGATTACAACACTTTACCATTGTTTCTGTTGCGCCTGTTGAATTATTTACTTGGGACCTAAGACGCGTCAACAGTGAGGAATGCAGTTAGCGAACCATAGCTAGATTGCTTGCGCCAGGGTCAGAGAACCAGTACTGACCAAGACCTTACTCCACCTCCAAGTGCTGGTCATGGAAACAGGCTGCATCACTGCAGTCTGGCTGAGTGAGTAGGGATCGAAGAGGGAAGGCTAACCCGGTCCCAAAAATGCCGTGCTGAAGTCGGATGTATCGGCCGAAAGGCGCAAATATCGCAACTTCGCTGTAAACGGACACAACCAACGTCCTTTTCAGGACGAAAGAAGAAGAAGAAGAATTATTTACTTTCACTCAATAATTAATCATTATAGCTTGTATGTTTTTTTTATTTGTATTTTGCTAGTAATGATTAATTGGGTATGGGTCTGACCAACACACAAAGTTTAGTTCTTTTGTTGTTTATTATCATTTAAAACTTTACAACATCGAATATCTAAAAGAGATCATATAAATCAGAATTACATATATAGAAAAATAACAGAATACCTATGCCCTCCCCTCCTTGAGAAGAAAAGAACCCAACAAATTAATAACCCCAAAGGTTAAAGGTTAGCACTAGGTTACAGTATAGACAGTAAAGAAAAAGAACAAAGTTCCTACTAAACGTTATCCAATAAAGTAAACAATATTTAAACAGAATTTAGATGATACAATTTTTCATGTAACAAAGAAAATATTTCTCTCTCTCTCTCTCTCTCTCTCTCTCTCTCTCTCTCTCTCTCTCTCTGTCATACGTGGCCACACAATCACGCTTCTTACCCTATTCTTGGTGAAGAAAATCTCTTGGGCATATAATCCATGCATATATATATATATATATATATATATATATATATATGTATATATATATATATATATATATATATATATATATATATATATATATATTTGTTCCAGTGTTTTTATCTATCAAATTTGGCCCCAGTCCCTCCTTTCAATAATTAAATTTTATAAGGGAAACGCCTAATTTGGTGATTGATTCCTGGATAAACAAATGTCACCCAGAATAGTTAATGCAGAAACTCTCTGAGATCTGGTGTTCACAGTAAACAGTAGGAAAACATTTGATTGCTAAAAACTGTTAATTATTGTTAATTGATGATGGTGGTAAATCCTATCGGCTGTCTCTGTGGTGAGTGCCGCTTTTGAAACAGCGTACTGGCTGGATAAATCCGCTGATACGACTGTCAAAAGTCGGGAGAACTGTTATATCTTCCACACCCCAGTGGGTTGATAAAATTGCAAAAAAAAATATCTGGATACTTGGAAGTCCAGTTAAAATTTACTATTAAAATGTTTATGTGTCCATGTGGCCAATCCTGTTCACAAATGAACTTGGGGACGTGTAAGCCAAGAATAAGACCACATTAATCACTCAGTAAATGAAGAAAAATGACCAAATAAACCGCTGGTCGCCGTTTGATCAGGTCTGCGAAAAATGGAGAAACATTATGAAAAAAATGCTACTAATAGATATCTACATATAGCACACGGTATCTCTAGCCTATTCCTATCCGGTCAGGTTTCGCTAGCGCAGCGTCTCTAGGTCAGGCGAAGGTATGTGCCCTCCCCGGTCTTTCTGCGCGCGGTAACAATCAGCGTACAATGTCAGTTATTATTTAATTATCCATACGCGCACTTTAACAAATATCGCCTGTCGCTAAGTAGCTATTCGAGGGTCGGCGTCGGTGGGTCGTCGTATGGTATTTAAACAAGTCACTAAAATTACACAAAATGCAATATAACGTGAATTCTATGGTCCACTATCAGTCACCTAGCATTTTAATTCAGTCAGCTAAACCGTATCTTTCTGTGCAATAAAGCGGGTGGTAAAATTTCCATTAAACTGCACAACTGGTACACAAATAGCTACACGTTATTTTCCACTGGTTCTAACACCTAGAAAATCACAGTGAATTTAAGATGATAAAACTTAGCACATTAAATCACGTAAATGTTCATTTCTATTACCACAAATCAGAAATGAAAATCCCCACGAAACTATTAACACATCTATTCACAATGGTTCTAGATAACGTGTTTAGACTCTCCGAAAAATTCTGAGCGACAACTGATAACTGATTTTGAGGAGCCACAGTTTATATACATCATGTTATTATGATCTCTAGAGGATGTTAATTTTCACACGCCTTTGCATAGCAGAAGTCAAGGAACTACGTTTCTCCTCAGATAAAAGGTTTCCATGGTCGTTCTGTTCGGCGTTGCTAACGGACAACAGAGGCTTACCGTGTAACGGGCTTTCTTCCTAGGTTTTCCCCGCTTCTTGAGATCAAAGCGTTATCTCTCCCTGTATGTACGTACATCAAAGGATTCTCGGGATTTTGTTTTAGCCCATGCGACTACTTCAAAAGAGGTCCGTTGTTTCCACGTGCATCTGTCTGATATCTGATGATTGACAGATCAGCTTGCGTGGGAAACTCAGGTAAACAACACCATGTTCGTTCCCTGTTTAGACTGGCAGGACGCGGAAGTTGGTAATATGTCAGTTTGTTTACGTCTCAAGAAAAAAGAGGCGTGGATTAAAGGTGAGTAATGCAGTCTGTCAAATGCTTGACTTTGCTAACGAATCATAGAACACCGCGAGGTCACGAAAGGCTGTCGGATACTGTAGGCAATATTTCCATTATACGTCACAGTACGTTAATTTTAGCGTCATGGCCTGATCATATCAATGTCCTTATGTTAAGAATTCCTTAAACACGCTCAGCACTATCTGCCGTGGTGCTCCGATTGTTTCCCTGTTATCTGGCAAGGATTAACCTGGATGCTGCTTCCCTGAGAGTTGCAGAATTTAAGACAATCTGTGCCAAAAGGCACGACGCTAGGCCCATTATAGTGACGTCATTACATAAGACAAGTAAAAGTATGTTAATAAAGACATAATCCTCGTATTTTCAGTTATTTTATATTTTCCTAAATACTGGTCACCCCACGCCATCGAAATGGACGTAGTATAGGGAAGCTTCTGACACTTCGCTCCACTACGGCAGTATCTAATATGGGGTTACCTTTACTTATTTTTTTACTTGTTTATTCAGGTAGCGATAGCTGTCTTAGAGATGACCTTATAACTGTAGGACTTGGGGATTCCAGAACATGGACTTCTTTGTAATGCTATCAGCAGTTTTCCTTAAAGTGCGGCTTTTCCATCGCCAGCGTCTTCTCTTGTTCTAGTGGCACCTGTCTGATTCTTGTTACTAGTTCCACATTGGTGACCATATCGTACCATTTCGAATCGGTCTGTTATACGCAAACACCCATTTATGAAAGTCTGTAACGACATTGTAGTTTTTGTTGTTCTCCGCGTTTCTTCTTCTTCTTCTTTGATCCTTAACCACCGGCTGTCAAAGCCTGCTGGCGTCTTGTAGGGCCGCAACAAACTGCCTCCACTTTGTTCGGTCGGCGGCCATCCCTCGTGCAGTGCTCCAGTTCTGGTTCATTCTTTGTATCTCGGCCTCCACATTTCTCCACCAAGTTGTTTTTGGTCGGTCTCTCTTTCGTTTTCCTGCAGGGGTCCTAGCATAGCTGTTCATGTAATGGCATCAGGGTCCCTTCTGAGGACGTGGCCAACCCAGCTCCAGCGTCTGCCAGCTATGATGGTGTGCATGTCCTCTTGGTTGCTCCAAGTAAGTTCTTGGTTGGTGATGATATTCCGCCAAAAGACTCGGAGAATTTTCCTTAGGCAGATTGTGTGGAAAGAGGACGATTTCGACATTTCCTCCTCTGTTACTAGCAAGCATTCCGCACCATAAAGAAGCACAGAAAGTATACAGCTCTTCTATAATCTTAATTTGGTGTTTGTGCTGTACTGGGAAGACTTCCAGATCTTGTTTAGACTAGCAAAGGTTGTTCTTGCTTTATTCATTCTGCTGTTGATGTCTTTGCTTGTTCCGCCGTCAGGTGTTACTGTGCATCCTAGGTATGTGAATGTGTCTGTTCTAGCTTCTGGTTCCATATTGTTATGTGCTCAGGATTTCTTTCATTAATTGTCATGACTTCTATCTTCTTTATATTGATGTTCAGACCCACCTGCAAGCTATACTTATTCAGTATCGGTTTTTTCATGGATTTGTTGATGTGAATTTGCTAGTAGTACAGTGTCATCTGCCTATTCAAGATTATCCAGCGTAGAGAACAATGCCCATCTTATTCCTCTTGAACTGTCTTCTGTGGCCGTGAAAAATAAAGTGGTTAATAAAGAGCATCCCTGTCGTACTCCTGTCTTCACCTCAAAAGTTAGGTTGCTCTGCCCAACACTGCATGTAAAGTTAGCATAGAGGCTTTTGATGATGGAAACTTTGCAACTGAGACTTTTATAAGCCCTCAGTATTTTCTATAGGCTACCCTGTGTATGCTGTCAAACGCTTTTTCAAAATCAACAAAGTTAGCGTTTAGCTGTCTATGCCATTCTGAACACTGCTCTATAATGTTCCTGAAGGTGAATAAATGATCTGCATATCTTCTATTCTTTCTTAATCCTGCTTGTTCTGTCCTCAGTTTATGGTCTACTTCTTTTTAAATTCTCTGGATAATTATTCTGCCTGGTATTTTTCTGGGAACTGAGAGGAGAGGAGAGGAATAGAATTTCTCTCCAGTTGTTGCAGTCTGCAAGGTCGCCTTTCTTGGGCAATTTGACAATTATTCCTCTACTCCACTCCGTTGGTGTTGTCTCTGTTTTCCAGACGTGTGCAAATAGTGGTTCTAAAAGTTCTGCTGCTAGTTCAGGGTCTGCCGTGAATAACTCAGCATTTAAATTGTCATGACCAGGCGCTATTCCATTCTTTAACCCTTTGATAGCTGTGATGATTTCTTCTCTTCGTGGAAAGTCTGTATTTACGTCTAGGTCACTTTCAGCCTCAGGAACATTCAGCTGCGTCTCTGATGGTTCCTTATTCAGTGTTTCTCTGAAATGCTCAGCCCATTTTTGTTTCCTGTCCCTGTGCTGTAGTGATGAGGTTTCCTTGATTATGTGGTACTAGTGTAATTATGTTAGCACCCCGTTTTCCGCTGTTGGTTTTAGTTATTTTATATACTGTGTTTTCTTTTTCATTTCTCAGTTCTGACCCCTTCTGCCTGTCTTGCAAAATTGTCTTGGAATTTCCTTTATTTGACTCAGGTTTGATGTTTTACTTTCTTGTCCAGCTTACTGTATTGTTCGCTATATATTTCTTTGAACCTGGGGAACTTTGCTTCTATTTGGGACCAAAGACGCAACAACAGCTTGCATCAGGGACAGCGAACCAGAGCTGACCAAGACCCTACTCCACCTCCAAGTGGTGGTCCTGGAAACAGGCTGCATCACTGCAGTCTGGCTGAGAGTGTAGGGATCGAAGAGGGAAGGCAAACCCGGTCCCCAAAAATGCCGTGCTTAAATCGGATTTGTCGGCCGAAAGGCGCAAATATCACATCTTCGCTGTAAACGGACACAACGCAACCAACGTTCTTTTTAGGACGAACGAGGAAGAAGAAAGAAGAAGCTTCTATTTTCTTCCTTTTCATTTCTGTTCTCATCACTATAGTCGTTAATGTTTCTGATGTTATCCAATTCTTGTCTCTTCCTTTTCTGGAATCCCAAGCATGATTCCGCTGCTTTCTTTATATATTGCTGAAATTGTATTGAACTTCTGGTCAACATCATCGGTCGCTGTCTTTTCCTGACTCTTGGCAATTTGATATCTTCTCTTTATATCAACCACAACAGCTTTTCTCTGTGTTTCAGGGCCATGTAATAAGTAGGATTGACCTGACAATTGACATTCCTTATTAATACCTTTGTAAATATGTTATTTATATCTACTTGTAATATGTTACCTCCGTTTTTACAGCGTGTCTGTTGTAAGCCAACACTTGGACAGTGGAGAGTCATACATAATTACACTCTCCCAGCACTGTTAGCCTGCTTACTAATCGGGTTTTGTCAAGCGCTAAATGTGTGTCCTTTTAATAAGTTTGACAGATGTGGAATCGTCACAACCGGCCATTATTTTTTCGTATTTGGAACCAGTGTCAGTAATAACATGTGATCTATCTATGGGGAGGTCGAGCAACAACGTTTCTAGCTCGAGAACAAGATCATGTTGCGTACTGGTGCACAGAAGCAGGCCAAGCACGCATCGGGGCGACATAGTCCGTTAAAAATGGATTCGTAGACTGGCGTCGCATAGACAAAGACAGACGATAAGTGGATAAATAATTGGTGGATTGGTGGATAGATAGTGGATGGATATATATATATATATATATATATATATATATATATATATATATATATATATATATATATATATATAATATATATATAATATATATATATATATATATATATATATATATATTATATATATATATAGTGGATGGAGAGCGGATAGATGATGGATTGTGGGTGGATGTCCTAATAGATATTGGATGGATGGACTTATTGGCTGGATGGAGGGAGGGATGGAGGGAGAATAACCTGGATATTTGAAGAGACAGACGAATATGTAACTAATTAAATCAGAAAGAAAATTTAGATTTATACAGAGAAAGAGAGAGAAAGAGAGATAGAGAGAGAACGAACGAACGAACGAAATTTATTTTCAATGGGTTGAGAATTGGGCACGCAGGCCCGTCTGACATTCTACCCTTCCATTCTCTCGTCTTTTATACTGATTTAATTTATTCTCACATACATTTTACCCATTAATGTAAAAGAATTCAACGTTGTAAGGGTCAAATAATAACATACTCACATTCACAATATCTAATTATAAACATGAAATAAAATATGTTGAAAAGTACAAATTAAGAATCACCATGAAATAAAATATTCTGAAAAGTACAAACATCATTAAACCTACATTCGATATTATATCATTTGTTCGGAGAAAGAGAGAGAGAGAGATAGAGAGAGTGTGTAAATTTCCAGCAACATAAATAGATTTGCTCCCTATATTTAAAAAAATATTTAATAAATGCAGTTTCCGTTTCAGATGCACTATAATAATGTTGATACAATCATACGTATATTTTGACACTTAGAGACTGAGCTTTAGTTGTTTGATAATGTTAATCGTCTCTTGCTTATCACAACACAAGCAGAATCTGTATCAACGAAGTTGTTAATTAGGTCCACACGTGCTCGATGCTTTGACGGGTCTGTTATCACGACACAGCTCCCAGGTCAGGCTCTTCTGGGTAACAGTTATCTGTCAGTTATTCTCACACTTTTGTTGGCGGGGGCCTGCAAACTATACCCTACCAGACATGTCGTTGGTGAAGATTTAAGGAGAGTTGAGCGTAGGACGAACTAGACTTAGTATAAATGTGGTCTGTAACACTTCGCTCCCTGCGGCAGTATTTCCTGCGAGACTACTTTTTAATTGTTTACTTTTTTCCCCACGTGTTTGAAAACAAACCTTGCCTGTAATGACAGGCTTTTGTTATTTGGATCCCAAAAAATATCTTGCAACCTCCCAGAAGGTAAGACATAATGATCTCCCTTACGTCCCCCTCTCTTCAATTTTAAATTTAAAAAAACATTAACTTTTGTGGCCACTTCAGACTTTTTTCTGTCACCCTGATGTGCCATCTTGTAATTTGTTTAGTGCAAGTTAGATTATTATTATAATTGTTTGTTTTTGCTTTGTAACCTTCCGTTCTCTCTCCTGCTTGCTTCATTTCTCTCTCTCTCTCTATCTCTCTCTCCCCTCATCCTCATCCTTCGTCTCCTCCCAACTCCAACTCCCCACCACCCCCCGCCAACCCATAGGTTTAAGGAAAATAAATATCCATTCATATTTGTTGGATTCTTCTTCATCTTCTTGTTCAAGTACCATACAGACTCTGGTGTTGACAAACATATCTGTCCACAGCTTCCAGCCCATAATGATGTTGTTTATCAGCTTTGTTGTTGTTGTTCAGGGCATGATGTTAACACCGTCTAGTAGCTTCATCTTTGTTATCCCTTATCTCTTCATCCATCGATTCTGTTCGTTTGTGTAATGTATTTAAACTTTCAAATATATGGAAATCAAGAGAAATCAAATGCAACAACAACAACAACAAACCAGTCAAACTCTTTAACTTAAATGTTAAGTCAGTTCCCTTATATGGGTCTCAAACATGGAGAACTATAACAGCAACCACCAAGACGTCACCGACTTTTCTAAGTGGCTGCATGTGTAGAATACAAGGATTGAAAATGTTAAGACAAATGGAGGTCGAGACCTTTACTAGAAATACAAGGCAGTCCTTGTTCTAGAATTCTCAGGGTAAGAAAGGTAGAGGAAGACCTAACCACAAAAAAAAAACAACAACACAGAGAAGAGAGCTGGAGAGAGAGATGACAGGATCTATAAGACATGGAACGGATGGCACGTGACAGGAGGACTGAGAGGCCTATGCTCCTGGGGGAACTCAATAGCAATGATAATATTAAAGGTATCCAGTGTATTCACTCTCTCCTTAACTCTTGAATAATGCTCAAAATACATGTGCGATTGAAAGTATGCAGTATGCAAGTTGGCAGAGAGAGGAAAGGCAGAAGGTAAGACGGGCCTGCGTGCCCAATTCTTAACCCTTTGAAAATAAAGTTCGTTCGTTCGTTCTTGTTCCAATAAATAGGGGGGTCGGAGTGGCTAAGAGGTGAGGTGTCCGCCTCGAGTTCTAGAGGTACCGGGTTCGATTCCCAGTTGAGGGAATATAATTTATGGAAAAAAAAATTTCCACAACCTAATGGTCCTAGTGATGTCATTCCCCCCTACCCCCGGGTCTCCTGGGTAGTGAGATCGGATGGTTTGCCTTCTCGGACACAATGGCGAAAAAATAGGACTGGAGGTCCCGTGTGCAAGTTGTGCACGTTAAAAATGCCACAGCAATTGGAAATCGTAAAGAGTAGGCCTATGAGTCCGCTGCCCTGGCAAAATTTAAAAATTAGAAACCTACCCACAACAAAAATATTTATAGAATGTATGATTCCTATATACACACATTGGGATTCTCGCCGGTGCTACAGAGTTCGTGCACTGTGCTGAGATCCTCCTTGTGTGATCTAAGGGAGGACATCAGAGCACGGATGGAGTAGTCCGTGTGCAATGAAGATAGTCCTTACAACCAAACCAAACTTATTCCATAGATTTTTCCCCGTTCTCGTAATGCATTCAGACTGTCCTCTCATGACATGCCCGTCCTCTCTTCTCCCATCCCCCAGCCTGCGTGTTAAGACTCTGGTGTATATACAGTAGCAAACTTTCTTTTCTCGTTTACCTTTTTTTTCTTCAGGATTTCCTTATTAGTGTTAATTATCACGTTCGTTGTATTCTTAACATTCTAATATAGAGCTATATCTATGTCAACTCCCGGAATCTCCTTGTTTTTGTGCTGCATTAACGGAATAAATCAACGGGGTTTAAAACAGATTAACAAAACACACGACAATCAGACGAATGCAGGCTTATTCGTGGTATACTTACATATATTTGTTGACAGTTTGTGAGTAGGGACGTTAATGGTTCAGGAACAAGCAAAATGACAGTTATGTGACATCTCGTAGGCTCTACACAACTTGACATTGTAATGCTGGAGTGCAGTGAAGAATGATTAAATTGTAGGGTGTAATTGTAAATGCTAGTAATTGTGGTCTTCCTTGGATACGCTCGCGTTCCATGCCAAGTTTGGATAAGATGTGTATACTTGTGAAGATACAATTTGTCTTGATGAATGTCTTTTCGTTGTGTAGTCTTGAATATCTGTTCGCCTGACCTGTTTGTCTGGTAGTCCGTCGCAGTTAGTTTCTTTCCCCCTGTTTTATGTCTAATATAATTAATCTGTTACTGCCTGTTTATATGCCACTTAAGATGAGACTGCGGATCTAAATATAAAGGTTTAATTTTTTTTACTTTTTTTTTTAATAGCTGTCTTTCTGTCATTTTCCGTGTCTCTTAGTTACGTATGTGCTGTTTGTATTTGTATCAGTATATGTGTTTGTTGTCCATCTTTGTAATCTACGGTGTCTAAGCCTTCTGTCTTCTTACATGTTTCTTAAAGTTAGATTGTCTTTGAACCCATCATCACCGGGCGTAAGCTCTTGATGATAGTTGGATTCAACATCTGAATACAGTTGATTTTTATTTTGTGTCCGGCTATCTATCACCCCATCTGTTTATTCATCTGTATGTCTATTTTCATCTCTATCAGTGCTCCAATCTCATCCCTTAGATCACACAAGGAGGATGTCAGCACAGTGCACGAACTCTGTAGCACCGGCGAGGATCCCTATGTGTGTATACAGGGAATCGAACATTCTATAAATATTTTTGTGCTGGGTAGGTTTCTTAATTTTTAAATTTTTTGCCAGGGCAGCTTGCACACTGGTACTCGTATTTTTTTTTTTTTTTTCGCCCTTATCCGAGAAGGCTAGGCATCCGATCTCACTACCCAGTAATGACATCATTAGGAACCACTGTTTCTGGAAAACAAAATTCTCATCATTTATATTCCCTGTACTGGGAACCCGGTACCTTTAGATTTAGAGGCGGACACCATACACTTCTGAGCCACTCTCCACCCCCCCCCCCCCCCCCCCGGTGTACGTCTAATTTGGACAAAGAACAAAAAGTTGTCTTTGTTTTCCCAGATGGTTCCGTGTTACTGTTATGGTGCTGTTGTACATTCTACTTTCCTTTTATCTGCCCCAGTTTACTTTCATTGATAGATCTACATGACCGGTATGTGTTTGCGGGTCTCCGGATATTTTTAACAACTAATGTGTGCGTGCATAATATGTGTATGCACGCATAGTGTGTGTATGCGCGCATAGTGTGTATGCGCGCATAGTGTGTGTATGCATGCGCGCATAATGTGGATGTATGCGCGCGTGTGTGCG
Organism: Oreohelix idahoensis; assembly: GCA_024509875.1. Lineage (NCBI taxonomy): Eukaryota > Metazoa > Mollusca > Gastropoda > Stylommatophora > Oreohelicidae > Oreohelix > Oreohelix idahoensis. The sequence continues at coordinate 799,335 of JAMPIV010005525.1, forward strand.
TGCAGCCACACCACCTATTCACCGGCATCCTTAGTTTCAAAGCCTTGCCGGATTATTGGTTGTGTCGGATGAACAGAGGTCACATAAATAATAATTCAGCAGTACACCTGTGACCCACGAGTAGTACACCTCGCGTATCTAATGGAGTTTAGATTTTCTTCACTCTTCAGCTACCCAAGGAGCATAGGCCTTCAACACACTGCCAGGTCTTCATGTCTGTCTCCTGTTCTGTTCTCCATATATGTCTCCTTATTCTCTTCTCCATATGTTCCTTAGTCTTCCTCTACCTCTCTTTCCCTGTGGATTCCAGAACAAAGACTGCCTTGTAATGCTATCAACAGGTTTCCTTAATGTGTGTCCTATCCATCTCCAGCGTCTTCTTCTCATCTCTTGTTCCACTGGCACTTGTCTGGTTCTTGTCATCAATTCCACATTTGTGACTTTGTCATACCATTTCAGTCCCTCTATTCTACGCAAGCACCCGTTTATAAAAGTCTAGCTTTTTGGTTGTTGTTTTTGTTGTTCTCCATGTTTCACAGCCATATAATAGGACTGACTTGATATTGGAATTCAAAATTCCGCTTTTTTGTATTTAAGGAATGCAGGTCACTTACGTAACAAAAAATATTTATAACAGTTACAAGTTATCATGAAAAATATTTTAAAAATCACAAAAGTCACAACAAGTGATGCAATTTAATAACATTCCAAACACACACAGTACACATCAGACATGCATGAATTATCACAAAGTTGTAGGGTTTAAATAAATGCTAGTACCTAAGACTGACTTATTTTATGATACCAGTACGATAATAATTAAGTACTTGCTTGAATTTCACAATATTGTTGTACTTAAAATATTAAAAAGTTGTTCATAAATGCTACTACTTAAGAATGACTTTTCTCGTGCTACCAATATCTTAATAGCTTAATAAATGCACCGGATGGACTAATTTAACAAATAACGGAGATCGAGAGAGAAAATTTAAAGTACAGCACCTTGCGATATTGGCCGTTAAGCTTATAATTAGGCTATGCAAGGAAAGTACAGCACCTTGCGATATTGGCAGTTAAGCTTAATGAGGTTATGTAAGGAAATACAGCACCTTGCGATATTGGCCGTTAAGCTTAATGAGGTTATGTAAGGAAATACAGCACCTTGCGATGTTGGCCGTTAAGCTTAATGAGGCTTTGTAAGGAAAGTACAGCACCTTGCGATATAGGCCGTTAAGCTTAATGAGGCTATGTAAGGAAAGTACATCACCTTGCGATATTGGCCGTTAAGCTTAATGAGACTGTAAGGAAAGTACAGCACTTTGCGATATTGGCTGTTAAGCTTAATGAGGCTATGTAAGGAAAGTACAGCACCTTGCGATATTGGCCGTTAAGCTTAATGAGGCTATGTAAGGAAAGTACAGCACCTTGCGATATTGGCCGTTAAGCTTAATGAGGCTATGTAAGGAAAGTACAGCACCTTGCGATATTGGCCATTAAGCTTAATGAGGCTATGTAAGGAAAGTACAGCACCTTGCGATATTGGCCGTTAAGCTTAATGAGGCTATGTAAGGAAAGTACAGCACTTTGCGATATTGGCCGTTAAGCTTAATGAATCTATGTAAGGAAAATACAACACCTTGCGATATTGGCCGTTAAGCTTAATGAGGCTATGTAAGGAAAGTACATCACCTTGCGATATTGGCCGTTAAGCTTAATGAAGCTATGTAAGGAAAGTACAGCACCTTGCGATATTGGCCGTTAAGCTTAATGAGGCTATGTAAGGAAAGTACAGCACCTTGCGATATTGGCCGTTAAGCTTAATGAAGCTATGTAAGGAAAGTACAGCACCTTGCGATATTGGCCGTTAAGCTTAATGAATCTATGTAAGGAAAGTACAGCACCTTGCGATATAGGCCGTTAAGCTTAATGAAGCTATGTAAGGAAAGTACAACACCTTGCGATATTGGCCGTTAAGCTTAATGAGGCTATGTAAGGAAAGTACAGCACCTTGCGATATTGGCCGTTAAGCTTAATGAAGCTATGTAAGGAAAGTACAATACCTTGCGATATTGGCCGTTAAGCTTAATGAAGCTATGTAAGGAAAGTACAACACCTTGCGATATTGGCCGTTAAGCTTAATGAGGCTATGTAAGGAAAGTACAACACCTTGCTATATCGGCCATTAAGCTTATAACGAGACTACGTACTCTATAATAGTTTACCAACATATAATGTATCCTCATCATGTAAAACCTTGTAGTGAAATTGACAGAGATACAACGGTAAAATACTCAAAAGATAACATTTAAGGATAAAAACATAATGCGTAGGCTGCTGATGTACATGATCGCCTAGACCGCGGGTCATCATCCCCATAAAATTGACTTGCTAGACAGGAGGGGAACGGCGGATCAAAAGAAAAAAACAAATATGACTGGAAAGGCTAAGGAGACGCAATGGGGGGGGGGGGGGGGGGGGGGGAAAGTAAAAATTCACGTCCCCAAATTGACACGAGGTACGGAATTGGACGTTTTGCGATACCAAGCCTTGATTTGAATTCAGCGGCTAAAACGCAGATGTTAGGAAAATTACAAAAATTTAAAAAGTAATTTTTCTTAATATTAATGTTAGGAATATAAAAATTAGCTGGCCGGATGGCCTATTCTGAGCAGTGAACTAATATGTTCTTAATTTACAAACGGATAGATAATATTGAAGATAATGACAAAAGACAGTGTAGTTCACATCATCGCTAGACTATATTGAATCTAAAAGTGTCACAATTTGCACACAAAAACACGACCTTGGGAACAGGTGTTCAAAGTTACTTATTATGGAGGAGAGGGTTTTTGAGCGGTAGCTGTGTCTAAATATAACTTTTTACGACAAAATTTTAAGGGGAGAGAAAGGTTGCTTCAAAAATCAAGCACATTTTTTTAGAAACACAAGTAGAGACGGACAGACTAACAGATAACCATCCATACTTGACTGAAGCATGACTGAAATGACTTTAGTGTAGAAATTTGAAATTTAAAGTACAACTAGGCAGTGATTGGCCACAGACAATCATATCATTAGCGCTCAGACGCGAAAGTGGGGTCATTCTTCAATAATTGTTCAGTGTTAGACACAGATTTTAAAGTGTGGTGTTTTCCCATATGAAAGACAGTGAATAAATTTAGGGACGCCATACTATAGCCAGCAGCTCAGCTGAGTTTTGCTAGCAATTCTGTGTTATGTATTCATAATCTGGTAAGATTTAAATTATTTCTTTATATATTTTGAATATTGTTTCATGTTCGAGTGATTTGATACTGCCATATCAAAATCTAGCCTTACAAACAAGTAGGGATTTGCTCTAGACCCCCCGCCCAAGTCAGGGTCTAGGGACCAACAGTGTACATAAACTACAGCAAGGATTATGCAAAATAAATCAAGCGTTGAAACAGATTACCTATCTTCTTTTAGGGCCGACAACTAATAATTATTTTTCAGAATCTATAGTCTGGGAGGATCTATCGGATGTAAACCCACCATGGTAACTGTGCTGTTTGGTCAGAGAGATCTGACCTGTCTGTATGATGTGGTTGTTGTGTCAGTGTGGTGTCCAGACGTGGGTATAGAATAGATTTTGACACATAGCCCATACTTTGATTGCAGAGCTGTGAGTTTTCTATCGACAACAAAGCAGAGTCTATTCGGTGGGTGACTTTACTCGAGTGTATCTGTGCAGTTCTTGTGACAGAGACCACCATTATTGCCCGCCAGCACGGAGAGGTGGGACCGCAAGTTTTCAGCACCAGAGCTACAAAAAGATGAGTGAGCCTCTGGTCTGCTGGACATTCACCAACTATTGGTAGTGACTAATATCCCCATAAAAATTCCCACCATTTTCTGGACACTGTGTAGTCAATATAGACAGGTGTGATGAGGCCACCCCAACAGCACAAACAGTAACTATCCTCCCAAAGAGATGACTACTCGAACTTTTTTTAATAAAACTAACTAGTCTAGTACTTAAATATGTACACTCTTGCATTTATTATGTAACATTCCATGCATTTTTTTCATAAATTTTCAATCCTTCTTTTAAAACAAGTTCTGGTCAAAATAAAACTTGATCCAGAACAAATAAATGTAATATAATTATATCAAAAACTTTATACACGTGAGTTAGTTCAGTGTATTTTAACACTTGTTAATCTTATTAGTCTTCTTAAATATCTGTGGGTGTATTTATAACTAACACACCACATTACACATCATTACCCTAGACACTTTACGTAGCCACATTCATTAAGAAAAAAAAAATTAAGTGTGAGGTCGTAGTGGTAGCAAGAAAGGCCTTCTGAGAATTCTCAACTACATTTTATCTCAGGAGCCTTCACAGCTGGCCTCATACAATTACATTTAGTAATATCACCATCATACAATACCATCAACACCACTACATAAATTGGGGTCTTGTCCAGGGATAATTAGCCCAACAGTAAAATTAGGATCTCCTGGTGGGAGAAATAAAAGTAGGGAAATAAATTGTAAAATTTCCTTTAAAATTAAAAGTGTCCCTGCAGATAAAAGTTGGTGAATCTTCACAGCCAGTAATAATTAATTAGTTAACTGGTTAGTTAGAATTAGTTAGACTATAGTCATATAGTAATTAGAAGTACTTAGTGTATTTACTGGTTAGAGATTTATCTTGTATATTATTATATTGTTCAAAAAGTATGGCAGAGCTAGCAAAGTTTAGATCAGCTGCTGTGCTCACTGCGAAGGAGATGGGGATGGATGGTCAAATTTTAATTCAATACGTAACGACTGAATGTGATAAATATATTGAAAGGGAAGATAGAAAGGTAGCTGAAGAGAAGAGGTTACAAATTGAGGCTGATAGAGAAATTAAGAGGCTGCAGATTGAGGCAGAAGAAAAAACGACAGCAAAGGGAGGCAGAAGAAAAAAGGTTGACTGCCGAAAGGGAGGCAGAAGATAGAAGGTTGCAGAGGGAGCACGAATTACGACTAAGGGAGCTGGAATTACAAGGCCCGGCTCCTGAAAATGGTGCCAGCCCTTTTGCCTCAGATGCTACGCCCAGTCTGGGAGCCTCAAACTCAGCTATGGGGTTTCATTTAGACCATTTTGTTGAGAAAGACGATGACATAGAGGGGTACCTAGGACGTTTTGAGTTATTAGCTACTACATATGGGTTAGAGAGAGAGAGGTGGAGTTTAAAGCTATCACAGGGATTGAGGGGTACTTCTTATGAAGTATTTGCCAAAATGAACAGGGAAGACCAAGACAATTATGACATGTTAAAGCAGGCTTTGTTATTAAGGTACGAGAAGAATGGTGAATTTTATCGTAAGAAATTTAGAAATGCCAAACTGTTGTCTGGGGAGACATACCACCAATTCTCTGCCAGACTAGAAACCTATTTGGAGAAATGGACGGCTCTGGGGAAGACCCAAGATCTTAAAGAAATGATCATGATTGAGCAATTGAGAGAGTCCATGGCTCCAGACATGAGAAAATTTCTCATGGAACAAGGTGCAGAGAAGTTGGGGGAAATTTTAAATGTTGCTGAGAGGTATCAGGCAGCCCAGGCAGAGGTAAGTGGTGCTAAGAAGAAGCACATAGACAATTTTAAAGCTCCACAGCAATTTAATAAATTTGATAATAGAGAGCAGGGAAATAAGGGTAGGACAAACTTTGAGCGGCCAAGAAATGACTATCGCGACAGAAACTCACAGTTCAATGACCAAAAGTTCAATGAAAGAAAACCGTTGAACCAAGGAAAAAGATGGTGTAAATGGTGCAAGAAGGATAACCATAACACCGAATTTTGTAGAAGGAAACCTTCAAACATTGCTGCAATGAAGTCGGGGACGCAAAGATTAAAGGTTAATCCTAAGGGACAACAGGAACCTTATCACCCCCAGTTTGTGAGGATGTTATTTGTAATGGGGTCACCATAAGGTGCCTTTATGATACAGGTTTGGATTATGATTCAGTTGTGAAGTCTAGCCTAGTGGACCCAAGTCAGTATACCACAGAAACAGTGGAAATACAAGGGGCGACTAAGGACATACCACTCATGACACTTCCCATCGCAAGGATAACGGTGAAAACTCGCTATGTGGAAGGAGAAATCAGAGCAGCAGTGATAGATGAACCAATCTACCCTCTGATATTGGGGTGTAGATACGTCTTCTTGGGGAATCCCGAGAAACCTGTGATCATGGCGACAGTGCAGACCAGGTCACAGAAGAAGGAGGAAGAAGGTGAACCTATAAATGCTCATCCAGAGGAGATGAGGAAGGCGCAGGCTGAGGATAGGACACTCAAGCCATGTTTTAAAAAATTGCCCAAATGCCACACACCTCCGAGCAAGGGGGAATATTTCATGAAGAACAAACTATTATACAGGAAGACAGGAACTAGATCCACTGGTCACGGACAGTTAGTTCTTCCCAAGAGATATAGGGCAAATTTGATAAGGAGCTTACATGTTGGAAAAGATGGTGACCATGAGAAAGTCGGTACCATCTGCCAAAAGATTGCTCGAAAATACTATTGGCCCGACGTAAATGTCGATGTTGAAAACTTTGTAGAAGCATGTGGCGTATTTCATGAGGGAACACCCACAAAGGGAAAATATGTGCAGGACCTAGAAACGCCACGGGGCAACTTTAGGCCTGAAAGGAAAACTAATTATACTCGGGTAGACAAAGTGGAATGGGAGCCCCCTTTTCACACCCAGTCTTCACTTGAATGGATTAACATGGCCACTATGCGAAGAGTACAAAGAAGAAATTTTACCCAGGATAGGATGACAATCCCTCGGTCAGACTTATATAAACTGGAAGAACAGACAAGAGAGCGAAGATCTCTCATAAACAATCTTAAGTGGGGAGACAAACCCCAGAGAAAAATTGGTAGTGGTCGATTTGTGAGTGATGATTCTAGGAAGAAAAGTCCTCATTATAGAGCTTCTAATGGACGGGACCCGATGGGTTCCATGAAAAATAAGTATGATAAATTAAAGATCCAGATGTAACTCTATTAAGGACCTGGACAGATGAGAAGGCGGAAGAGACTGTTACCTCATCGTATCAATATGTGAACGAACTGACCACTCGTTTGAAAGCTGGATGGAAACTGGCAAATGATAATTTGAAACAAGCCAGGAAGAAACATGCAGCATATTTTAATAGGAAGGCAAAGGACAGGGAACTGGCAGTCGGAGAGAAGGTGCTGCTTCTACTACCCGGAAGCCAGAATAAATTACAAATTGGTTGGCAAGGTCCATATACGGTTCTAGAGAAGGTGTCTAGAACAAACTATAAAATTGACAAAAAGGGGAAGGAAAAAGTTTATCATGTAAACCTGTTAAAGAAGTATCTGGACAGACCACTCCAGGAAAGCACCCCCTTATTGACCTTGGCTATTGCAACCCAGATGCAAAAGGAACCACTCACCTCACATGAATACCCATTACATCCTTGTGAAACAGCAGCACAGGTAAAAGTCAGTAAGCACCTGACTAAAAACCAGAGGGAGAGAGTTCAAAAGGTTCTGGAGGAACATACAGATGTATTAACAGATAAACCAGGCCATACAAATTTGCTACAGTATGACATGAAACTGGTAGACTCAAACCCAATCTGTATGAGAGCCTATTCTATTCCGTTCGCGAAGGAGAAGGCATTAAAGGAAGAAATAGATTATTTGTTGAAGGAGGGGATTATTTCGCACAGTGAATCATCTTTTAGTTCTAGTGTCGTTTTGTTGAGGAAACCGTCTGGGGAACACAGACTGTGCATAGATTACAGGAAACTGAATGCTGTCACAGAAGGACAAGTGGATCCATTACCAGACACAAAACAGTTATTTGCCAGACTGAACAAGGCAAAATACTTTTCAAAGGTGGATCTTAGTAAAGGCTATTACCAGATCCCAGTGAAGCCTGAAGTGAGACCTTATTTGGCTTTTAGCACTTCGGATGGACATTATGAATTCAATATGCTACCATTCGGACTGAAAAATGCTCCGAGTGTGTTTTCAAGGATGATGCGAAAATTGTTGGACCCCCTGAATAACCCATGTATCACAAATTTCATGGATGATATTCTCGTCGCCACAGAGACATTTGAAGAACACATTGAAGCTCTGGAGATGTTGTTTGATAGACTTCGGGAGGCGAACTTAACTGCTAGGCCAACAAAATGTTGTGTTGGATGCAAAGAGTTGGAATTCTTGGGACACACTGTATATCAGGGTAATATGACCCCTGATCCTAAGAACTTGGAAAAACTGCAGAGAGCACCTAGGCCGCAAACAAAAAAGGACGTGCGATCATTCGTGTCGTTATGCGGATTTTATCAGAAATACATCAAAAATTTTAACGCTATTTGTGCTCCTCTGACTGATCTGACTCGCAAGGGACTTCCAGATAAAATTATTTGGACTGCACAATGTGAACTAGCGTTCCAAGAGTTAAAGGAAAAACTCACTAGCAAGCCTATTCTCAAACTGCCTGATTTGACACAGGACTTTGTCTTAAGAACCGATGCAAGTAATGTAGGACTCGGAGGGGCTTTGTTGCAAAGATCATCTTCACCTGATGGGGAACTGAAACCAGTCGCTTATGCAAGCCGCAAATTGAATAAGGCGGAACAAGGATACTCCACAAGCGAAAAAGAATGTTTAGCATTAATCTGGGCAATAAAGAAGTTTCAAATCTATCTGTATGGTAGGACATTTGTGGTGGAGACGGATCATCAGCCTCTCGTGTTCTTGTCTCAGGCTAAGCATGAAAACGCAAGATTGCTGAGGTGGTCTTTATTGCTTCAACCTTATCAGTTCAGTATCCAATATATCCCAGGCAAATTGAATGTCGGTGCAGATTTCCTCAGTCGGCACCCCTGTGATCAAAATTAGAGTAGTGGCAGACGTGAGGAGTAATTTTACCTATGTGTATCGCTGGTTTTGGAACTTGACATAGGCATGTTTTCAAGTGGGGAGATGTGTAGTGAAATTGACAGAGATACAACGGTAAAATACTCAAAAGATAACATTTAAGGATAAAAACATAATGCGTAGGCTGCTGATGTACATGATCGCCTAGACCGCGGGTCATCACCCTCCATAAAATTGACTTGCTAGACAGGAGGGGAACGGCGGATCAAAAGGAAAAAAATATGACTGGAAAGGCTAAAGAGACGCAATTGGGGGGGGGGGGGGGATGGAGGAAAGTAAAAATTCAAGTCCCCCAAATTGACACGAGGTACGGAATTGGACGTTTTGCGATACCAAGCGCTTGATTTGAATTTGAGCGGAAGAACGCAGATGTTAGGAATATTACAAAAATTTAAAAAGTAATTTTTCTTAATATTAATGTTAGGAATATAAAAATTAGCTGGCCGGATGGCCTATTCTGAGCAATGAAATAATATGATCTTAATTTTACAAACGGATAGATAATATTGAAGATAATGACAAAAGACAGTGTAGTTCACATCATCGCTAGACTATATTGAATCTAAAAGTGTCACACTTTGCACACAAAAACACGACCTTGGGAACAGGTGTTCAAAGTTACTTATTATGGAGGAGAGGGTTTTTGAGCGGTAGCTGTGTCTAAATATAACTTTTTACGACAAAATTTTAAGGGGAGAGAAAGGTTGCTTCAAAAATCAAGCACATTTTTTTAGAAACACAAGTAGAGACGGACAGACTAACAGATAACCATCCATACTTGACTGAAGCATGACTGAAATGACTTTAGTGTAGAAATTTGAAATTTAAAGTACAACTAGGCAGTGATTGGCCACAGACAATCATATCATTAGCGCTCAGACGCGAAAGTGGGGTCATTCTTCAATAATTGTTCAGTGTTAGACACAGATTTTAAAGTGTGGTGTGTTCCCATATGAAAGACAGTGAATAAATTTAGGGACGCCATACTATAGCCAGCAGCTCAGCTGAGTTTTGCTAGCAATTCTGTGTTATTATTCATAATCTGGTAAGATTGAAATTATTTCTTTATATATTTTGAATATTGTTTCATGTTCGAGTGATTTGATACTGCCATATCAAAATCTAGCCTTACAAACAAGTAGGGATTTTGCTCTAGACCCCCCGCCCAAGTCAGGGTCTAGGGACCAACAGTGTACATAAACTACAGCAAGGATTATGCAAAATAAATCAAGCGTTGAAACAGATTACCTATCTTCTTTTAGGGCCGACAACTAATAATTATTTTTCAGAATCTATAGTCTGGGAGGATCTATCGGATGTAAACCCACCATGGTAACTGTGCTGTTTGGTCAGAGAGATCTGACCTGTCTGTATGATGTGGTTGTTGTGTCAGTGTGGTGTCCAGACGTGGGTATAGAATAGATTTTGACACATAGCCCATACTTTGATTGCAGAGCTGTGAGTTTCTATCGACAACAAAGCAGAGTCTATTCGGTGGGTGACTTTACTCGAGTGTATCTGTGCAGTTCTTGTGACAGAGACCACCATTATTGCCCGCCAGCACGGAGAGGTGGGACCGCAAGTTTTCAGCACCAGAGCTACAAAAAGATGAGTGAGCCTCTGGTCTGCTGGACATTCACCAACTATTGGTAGTGACTAATATCCCCATAAAAATTCCCACCATTTTCTGGACAATGTGTAGTCAATATAGACAGGTGTGATGAGGCCACCCCAACAGCACAAACAGTAACTATCCTCCCAAAGAGATGACTACTCGAACTTTTTTTAATAAAACTAACTAGTCTAGTACTTAAATATGTACACTCTTGCATTTATTATGTAACATTCCATGCATTTTTTTTCATAAATTTTCAATCCTTCTTTTAAAACAAGTTCTGGTCAAAATAAAACTTGATCCAGAACAAATAAATGTAATATAATTATATCAAAAACTTTATACACGTGAGTTAGTTCAGTGTATTTTAACACTTGTTAATCTTATTAGTCTTCTTAAATGTCTGTGGGTGTATTTATAACTAACACACCACATTACACATCATTACCCTAGACACTTTACGTAGCCACCTTCATTAAGAAAAAAAAATTAAGTGTGAGGTCGTAGTGGTAGCAAGAAAGGCCTTCTGACAATTCTCAATTACATTTTATCTCAGGAGCCTTCACAGCTGGCCTCATACAATTTACATGTAGTACCATCATCATCATACAATACCATCAATACCACTACAGTCCTCTGCCCATCTTGCTTCTTTATTCTCGTTGTCTCGACTGTTAAATCTTTTACGTCACTGTCTCTATGACGTAGAACCTTTTACTACTGTATCTCGGCATTTAGCGCTGAGAGTATCCTTTTTCTGACAGCCTAATTAAACCCGTTTACGTCATATTTAACAATATGTCATTATTCCTGTGACACTATGTACAATTATAATATGAAATTCAGCTGGGACTGGATGTTCCGGGGATTTCTCATTTCATTTAGGCGTTGTATTTCATACTTGAATCTAACTGGCGATCTTCGGAGTTATCGGTGCAAAGTTATCCAAGTCAGGGCAGGAAAATGGTATTGTTAATGTCAAAATATTGAATAAATTTGTAATGTCCGCGTGTGGGATGAACTGAAGAACTTTGAACCAACTATGAAGCATTCGCGTTAATAAATGTTTTATGACCCTGTGGGAAATCTGTACAGATCGTCGTGGGAATAAATTATCTGACTGCATGAGTATAACTCATGGATAGTCGAAAGGAGTGAACTGTTGAGTCACATGTTTTTCTCTAGAAAAATAGTTTTTCTTGTAGATTTCTTTAAATTCTAAGGACTTAGCATCTGGAATGTTCGCTACAAAGACATAACACCGTGCTAAAGACCATACTGGAAGGAAGGGTTGAAGTCAGACGTGCAACAGGAAGACAGCGCTTTTAGTGGGACGATAGCATCAAGAGATGGACAGAAAAGAATCTATCGGGGGACTGCATCATCAAGACAAGAGAAAGAAAACGTTAGAGATGCATTACAGCTGACCTTCGTTGTGGAGATGGCAGATGATGAGGATGATGAATGTTCGCTCGCTAAAGTAATAAGGGAAAACTGCACGGGTGGAAGGAGAATTCAGAAATTACAATGCAGTCTGTATTCTGGAATTCCCAGTATTAGAGAAATTGAAGTCGACCAAAAAAAAAAAAAAAAAAAAAGCACGTGGAGAAGAGGAGTAGAGAAAGGCTTGAAAGGGATGAGGAAGATAAGGAAAGAATTTGAAAGGATGGCATGAGACAACAAGGCGTGACATGTTTTGTTAAGGAAGATGAAAGGAACTGATTGATTGAAAGTATACGAGTAGCCACCATGTACCTGTTTGTAATTTTAGCTTTAAACGAACTACTGTGCCGTGCCTTATCAGTTCAGATGCACGATTTCACGAACGCCTTAGTAACTTCTGAATCCTACCTCTAAAGGGTGTAAGCAGTCTTACAGGCTGAGAACCACTAGTATAGAGATTGTGGTATTATGTAGGCTGCTCTAAATATAAGGTTTATTAGCGTGACTTTTGTGTTGTATAAACGAGCACTGAATGCTTCATTGATTTTGGATGCGAGCACGCGTTACCATTTAGAGCAGGGTTTCTTAATGCGTGGTCCACAGGCCCCTTTGGGGGTCCATGATTGGATTCTAGGGGGGTCCGTGTACATAACCTTCAATTTAAAATGTAACTTTTTAAAAAAGCTGATAATATCTATAGATATATATATTGTTTCCAAAAAGGGACCCTTAGCCTTCATTGGACAATCGAATAGATTCATAGCCTTCATCGGACAATCAAATGGGTCCATGACACAAAAAAGGTTAAGAAACCCCTACTCTAGAGGGCCAAAGAGCTTAGACAGCTTTACAGGCTGAGAACCAGTGGTGTAGAGATTTTGGTATTATTTGGATGCCTCTAGATATGATGTTTACTAGCGTGGCATTTGTCTTGCCTGAATGAGCATTGAATGCTTCATAGATTTCGGCCTAGTACCCTTTACTATTGAGAGCGTGAATACCGTGTAACAATAAATTGAGTATCAGTGAGTGAGTGAATGAGAGAGTGATTGAGAGATGGAGGAAGGGAGAGAGACAGATAGATAAAAGGTAAAGATACATTTAGTTCCATTACATACACTGCCGTAGGGAAGTCACGTGTTAGTGACTTCACAATACAAAAATCCAGCTTTTTTGTGAGGTGGGGGTGACCAGTTATTTTTCTTAGCTCTGTTTTCCTTTCTTAACTCAAGAGCAGAGTCAGGTACCCTTTTACAGCTGGGTAGGCTGCAGCGTGAGGGAAGCCTGTAACTTTACCGCGAAAGGCTAGCGCTGTAATCACTCTGCCAATCGGGCGCTCAAAAGAGATAAAAAGAGGAAGGGAATACTAGAAAAATTGAGAAGACAACGCTGACGATAGATAGGACACTCATTGAGAAAACTTGTTGATAGCATTACATTGATATTCGGGAATCCCCAGGGGAATAGAGAGAGAGAGAGAGAGAGAGAGAGAGAGAGAGAGAGAGAGAGAGAGAGAGAGAGAGAGAGAGAGAGAGAGAGAGAGAGAGAGAGAGAGAGAGAGAGAGAGAGAGAGAGAGAGACCAAAGATACACGGAGAAGAGAACTGAGGGCATAAATGAAAGAGGCGAGAAAGACACGGAAAAACCTAGAAGGGATCGCACGGGACTGGAGGACCCGGCACGTGTTGACTGAATGCCTATGCTCCATGTAGAGCAGAAGGTCACAGGTGATAATGATACCAATATAACACATTGGGCAGAGCTGCAGCACAATCAAGTACATCCATCCTCCTAGTAGACATTTATCCGCAATTGTAAACAACTCCCTCGTGGACGACTTATATAAATATTATAACCTTCAGTATTTAAAACCCTTGCATTTTTAAACATTTGCTCTCAAGTTTAACATTGCTTTATGAAACATTAACAAATGTAAGAATTGAAGTTTCTGATGTATTTCATTTGCATTTCATTTATATTTTATTGCTGAAAATTAAATTAAGTTAAAATGAACGATATTTTATACAAATGTACCAACATTTGACTAGCAAATCAATCTTTGTAAAAGCCTTATTAATTAAACGCTATTTTACTTAAAAATAAATATATAATATTGCATGTAGCTTTCAATGGTGATTTTTGTACTTTTGAAAATATATTTTTTGTCTTTATTATAATTTGATACAGTGCTTGGGAGTATGCTATTTTACTTTTACAACCTTGCATTACTTGAAATTAATATGCAACATACGTGTGAAAATAAATGAATTGAGCATAAAAGATAAGAAAAATGAAGGGCAGAATGTTAGACGGGTTTGCTTGCCCAATTCTCAACCCTTCGAGTAGGCTGTAAGGCCGCTGCCCTGGCAAAATTTAAAAATTAGAAACCTACCCACCCAAAAAAAAAAATATTTCTAGACTGTGTGATTCCTAAATACTGTACATACATTGGGATTCTCGCCGGTGCTACGGAGTTCGTGCACTGTGCTGAGATCCTCCTTGTGTGATCTAAGGGAGGAGATCAGAACACTGATGGAGTTGTCCGTGTGCAATGAAGATAGTCCTTAAAACCAAACCAAACCAAACCAAACCATACCAAACCAAACCAACCCTTTGAAAAAAAGCTCGCTCGTTCGTTCGTTCTCTCCCCATCACTCCATCTGTTAGTCTTTCTTTATTTCCCTACATCTCTCCATCATGTGGTTAATTTTTTTTTTGTTAACGTCCGGCTAAAAACCTTCTTCGTCCAAATCACTGTTTCAACACGCAAATATCTGTATTTTATCGAACGCCAAAATAATGTTGCACGGAAATTACATGCCAAGTTGGAGTACCGTAGAAAAAACGCAAAGCCTTTTAGCGCATCCTTGTAAATGGTACATTCCGGCCGTTTGGTATGATCTTACCACAGACGAATGTTTCAGCGCTTTTATCCCCTCATTGTTTATTTTCTCTGCTGCCACAGTTTAAACTTTAGCAAATACTTGCGCGGAAGCATGCATACATTACTTGTCATGTAACGATTCTGTCTGTATTTGTTTTGCTCTTAACTTTTGACGTGTTAGTCACTCCCGTTCCGCCATTCGATACGTGTTCGTACTCTTCCGTTACGCTTTCGGACTTTTCCGCATTCGCTTTCTGACCTCACACTTGTGTTCTTTAGGTATTGTGGTATTCGTTCCTAATTAGTTCCCCTGCCCTTGACCCCATGCTGCTTTTATTCATTATTTCACTAGTTCTGAACTCGTTAAACTTTCTTAGGCCGTCTGATCCCTCATAGTGCTTGAGGATATCCTCTTACGGCACGTTCTAACAGGTATATGAAACATTTCTAATATCACAACTGTTATTTCCAAGTCCTATTTCCCAGTTCATTTAAAATGTATTATTGCTTCACGTTCCTGTCTTTACTTGGCGATGCGAGTCACGGACAATGATTAAAACCCACAAAAGCCAGCTTCAAACCTCATAAATGAGGCATCTGAGGAAGGTGGTTGAAGTAACAAGAAAAGACACTGTCATCAACCAGACGATGCGTCATGGTCTCAAAACCCAGCCCCTGCAGACCAAGTGGAACGGTCCCAATTACGATGGTTTGTCCACGTCTGCAGAATGGGAGAAGATCGGATAACACGACAAATGTGAAACTAAGAGCCAGGAATCCAGACCTCCAGGACGACGCAGAGTTCGCTGGGAGGACAACATTAGATAATCTTTGAAGGACTGAGGACTAGAATGGAACTAGGCCGGGAGAAAGACAACCGATAGGATGGTATGGCGCTCTCTTTTAAACCGCTACACCCCAGGGTAGAAGAGAAACGACTAAGTAAGTAAGTATGTAGGTATCACTAGTTGTAGTGGTGGGGCCCCCACATAGTTCCCGGGAGTCTCTGAGTAGACAAAGAATTGGGCTACTACTGTCGTACGGTAGGTTAATTGGTTTATTGGGCCTAGTCTAGGTAAAGAGTAAATGTTGACTGATACACGAGAAATGTATAGAAAAAATAGATTTCACATGGGGTAGGTTGAGGGAAAGATATGTCTCTGGAGTGAGTAGGTTTCTCTCCTCCAACCTATCCGTACAACTGTGCTTTTTTACAAGACAGTCTTTGCCTCCCATCTAAAATAAGAACAGGTTACTCTACACACATACAACAATATGTGACAACAGGACACACACAAACGTGAAAAAACTAAGGATAAATGGGTATGGGTCTGACGAACACACAAAGTTAAGTTTTCTTGTTGTTTATTATCAATAAACTGGTTACAACATCAAATTACCCAAAGATATCAAGAAAAGCATTTACATATAGAGGAAGTAAAGAAGAATGGTGCGCCTTCACCGTATAAATTAAAATAACCCAAAGAAAAGAATTACCCAAAGGTTGAAGGTTAGCACTAGGTTTACAGAATAACAATATTGGTACAATAAAAGACCAATTAAAGTAAACAGAATCAAACAACCAAAAATTAATAGATACTTTCCAGCAACAATAAAATCAACACATGCTCTCTCATTCATGTGGCCACCTCTGACACTCTTACCTATTTTGTATTCTTCCCTTATGTCTGTGGTATCATTTGGTAAATTTATTCCACGAACGTAATTCCTATTTTACTGTTGACTAATGTATCACCCCAGATGTCGAGGATAAAATTGGCCCCGGTTCATCCCCCCCCCCCCCCCCCCCCCCAAAAAAAAAAAACACCAATGAGGTGAACGCCGAATAAGTTTACTTCCACGATGAATCCTGGTGACGATATAAGTCATAAAGGGATGTCTTCACTGTTCTAAAAAAAGCTAGCACTGTTCCTCCGATGGGTGCGCAGGGGAATGTAATTATAGACACAGGAACTACAACTGAATATTTCCGTTGCGACAACTCTTACAGTGTTGAGGGCGGGCGGGGGAAAACAGTCTTGTTTCCCACTCGTTCTAGAACTTCTATCTGGATATATATGGTTACTACAAATATTGAATTGAATAGTGTGAGAATCCTTGGTGTTTACCGTTTTAAGAGAGGGGAACACTTCTAGAAAATCTGGAAAAATCTGGTTGCTGCAAATGTTGATGATGGATTTTCTATCTGCCGACTCTTTGCCAGATCGCCAGTCCTGCACAGCATATATATTAGTACTTCACTTAAATTACAACTGTCAGGTGTTGGGGAAAATAATAATAATGTTTCAGGTATACGCTACTGTTGGCTGATAAAAATAATATCCTGGATTTTGGTAAGTCTAGTAGTATAATTTATAGTCATACAGTATCCTCGGCTAGTACACACTTAACCATGAAATGGAAAAGAAAAAGACCACTGGTTTGTTAACTTGGGATCAGGTCTGCTAAAATACAAGAAACATTTATGGGAAAATGCTACCACTCTAAGTATATATATATATATATATATATATATATATATATATATATATATATATATATATATATATATATATATATATATATATATATATATATATATATATATATATATATATGTGTGTGTGTAGACGAAGACACGACAGTCTCTCGTCCGCTCTGTCAGTCCTGACGAATTTAAAAGATACACGGTGTTTTCCCCACGCCTTACACAAAGACATCGCTGGCCGCGGACTTGGGTCGGACTGAGTCGATGAAGACTTTCCCGCCCCTCCTCGCGGCTGGCAGTCATACGCACAGTGTGTTTTTTTTTCTCACAATGCACCACGCACAACAAATCACCGATCTTGTAGTAGCTATTAAATTGTCGGTGTCTGTTAATTTGTCGTATGGCATTTAAAAATAATAGACGCTATAATAACAAAAATTACAAATGAAATATGAACAGTATTATTTCCTCCCACTGTCAGTCGCCTCTAAGTCCGGTCTGGTTAACCGTCCTACACTGTAAACACAAATTACCGTCTCGTCTCAGCTATGTAGTTTCGGTGATGTGGTCTAACATTTTAATTGAATATCTGGTTATGAAAGTCGTTACGCGTTATTTTATTTAATTCGCCTTACTAGCAGGAAAGGTCTAAGTGAAGTATTTAACTGTATTTTTAAAGTATTTAAGTGTTTACTTTAAAAGCGATCACCGTAAATTACTTCTAACACTTAGAACTATTTACCAGAAATCCAGAATGAAAATCTCCACGAATCACTTTTTAAAACAATAATCCAAAAGAAACGGTGACCGACATCAAAAGACTTTCTGTTCTCCTAGCCGTTTTACCTATACAATGTTCGTGTTCCAAGATCAAAGGATATTAGGGATTTTGAGATTTCCCCTGAGCAAACTTCAAGGAAGTCTGTTATATATATATATATATATCTCACGTGCTGTTTGTCAGTATTATATGATTGACAGATGAGCTGGCGTGAGTGGAACGCGGTAAAACAAAGCGTGATTTGTTTCCTGTTATGACTGACATGTCAACGAAGATTGTAAACACTGCGTTAGTCCGTGTTTACAGAAAAGAGGGCGGGGATAAAAGGGTGAGCTGCAGAAATAGACAGTTGGTATAATGCATGTTTAGCTAGCAAATCAGAGAGCAGCTATAAGGTTACAATAAGCTGTCAGATTACTGTAGGCTCTTTTTCCATTACAGGTCACAGTAGTCCCAAAACAAATACTGTTGTAGGGGAGTGAAGTGTTAGAGACTTCACTATACCAGAACCAGATTCGAGAGGTGGGATGACAAGTTACTTTCCTCTCTGCCTTTTCCTTTCCTAATTCACGAGCAGGGTCAGGCACCCATTTGCAGCTGGTAGACTCGAGCGTTGTGCCACCGTATTTCGAAACCCGTACCTTCGCCGCGAGAGACCAGGGCTCTAACCACTGTGTCAATTTGGCGCACAATCAATAAAGTATTATAATCAATTAGACATTAAATTTAAAGAGATTTTAAAAAAGATCCAACATGACCAGGGGGAAAAAAAACCCCATAACATCATACATTTTCCGCGTAAAATCATCATCAGTGCGGGAAAGGAAGGACGCCAAGCAGCGTTACCTGAGTCTGATACTGTCATACCCAAACGAGCAGAAAGTAATGAACAAATATGATGATTGCCTAGTGTGACAGAAAAGTTCATCCTACCAACTCACGAATAACTCAAAGAAGACCTCAGGAATCTCTCAAGTGTAGTGAAATTTAGGGCTGGGGTTGATTCAAAGAGGTTTTAATCGATTAATCGAATTTCCTTAATCGAACAATTTGATAAATTATTTCAAAAATCATAAATACCAATTTTGTTTTTCAAAAATCACTAAGGAATTTATTTATTTTATCTGTTATAAGGCAACATCATCCTGCAAATATAATGAAAATACTGAAAAGTTACAACCAAACAATTTATTATTATTGACGATACTTGCCAAACTCCATATCACAAACCACAAACACGTCAGATGTTTTTACATTTAAGCAACAAACGTAAATATTGTTTATAGTTTGTATAGTGTGAAATTTGTTTTCTCAATTAATCGATTAAAATTTTAAACCGATTAATCGATTAATTTATAGTTAAAGATCCTAGCCCTAGTGAAAATGCACTGAAAGATTACAAAGTGCAATGTAAAGATCATGTGACAGGTAATACATGTTCTTTGCCCGCGTCATCAAGAACAAAAAGTTTAACCCACTTTGGCAAGAGAAAATCTGAGAAAACAAAACAAAGTAGGGGAAAACAAAAGATAATGCACAGTCTAACAATAGGGCTCCGGACAATGTCAATAACAGACATGACAGAACTCTGTGGTGAAATTACAGTGATGCAACGTTAAAATTCCTCCATTTAAAAAGATAACAGGTAAAATAACATGTAGGGATAAAAATATAGGTAAGATATGCCACGGCTTCTTCACCTACGCCAGCGTTTTCTAGGGTCATTGAACACTAACTAGTTAGAACATGCAGACTAAACGGACTATCCTTTTAGACGGGGTGAAAACGGAGATAAAAGAAAAAAATGTAACGGTCTGAACACGTGTTTGAATCTAAAGTCTACAAGACGCAATTTGTAGTTTTTAAAGAAAAAAATTACGCCACTAGTTGACACAAGGTAAGAAAGTGGACGAAAAAACGACCTTAGCTCTTGTTAGAAACAGAAGTATCTTGGATGTTTTACTGTAATTAGTCGTTTTTAGTTTGAATATAGCGGCAAACGCCGTACACGAAGGTTCAAAAACAAATTTCAAAACTAATTTTGAAAAAAGTAGGTTTTTTCTTAATAATAAGTTTAGGAGAATAAAAACTAGCTAGTTTGATAGCCCATCTTAATCTGAGAAATAATATACTTTTAATTACACAGACGGACAGATAACACGGAAGATATTGACGAAAGACTGTATTGTTCAATACAGACTAGCAGACAGTTTTTTGTGCATATTTTCACTAAAGTTACATTTTGACGCGTCCTTGAGCCTAACGCATAAAAACAAACTGCAGGTGGACTAGGGGCAGGGTAGGAGGATAGTAGCTAAAAATAACTTAGCATAGAATCTTAGAAGTAGGGGGAGACAAAATTTGTGTAGTTTTTTTCTTGTAGTTTCGTCCAAAAACAAGTGTAATTTTGGGAAAAACCAAGTTGGGACGGACAGACCGACAGAAAAATACTACACACTAGACTGAGACTGGACCGAAATTGGACATTTGTAGTTTGAATATTTGAAAGGGGAAGTCCGCTGATTGGACAGAAGCTTTCATATTATAGAAAGAAAGACACCCGCTAGTGCCATTATGTAGAAGACTGTCCATTTACACAGTTCGTTAATGCTAGAGGTGTGATTTCCAGGAAATATTAAATATTATCAGTGGGACGCCATAATCTAGCCAGCAGCTCAGCTGAGTTTTGCTAGTACAACGTAACTGTGTTTTCAATTTTGAATTGTGGTAAGGGAAAAAGCATTTACCTATTTTATTTTAATATTTTGAGTGATTGATACTGCCATGTCATGAAAAATGATTACGACAAGTGAGTGCTTATTCTAGGTCCCCAGCGACAGAAAAGGGCCTAGAGGCAAACAAATAATATAGGAAAACATATCCAAGACTATAGAAGACAGATCTATATTGGAGATCAGTGGGAACATATCACCCACCTTATTGGATGGAAAAGGAGACTTATGAACATATTTCGGATGCAATGCAGTCATGGGAAACTGGTACTATTTGATACCACCTGGGTGAGATGTGTTGAGTTGGTCAGAGAGATCTGACCCGATCTTTGTAATTTTTTGTTTTGCTTTGTTGTGTGTAAAAGTGGTGCAGTAGGCAGTGTGTTGACACATGGCACAAATTTTGGTTTCAGAGTTTCTGGTCTGGCACTGTGCTAGTGCCAGATGCTTGAAGAGGTCCAAGAGTGGATGCCTAAGAAGCCTATCATTTTACTCCAGCTACTGTGAGGAGTGGGCCACTTGAATTCTTTACTGCATCGTCACAGGCCAGATAAGTGAAAACCTGGCCTGTTGTGGATTCATCAAACTCTTTCCCAAATAAATAAATAACTAAACACAATCCTCGTGTAGAAAAACTATACTTCAGTTCAATATTTCAAAGACAATGACTTGTGTAAACAGAGATCGGGTATGATGACACCACCCCGATTAAACATCCAGTGCTAGTTTTCCAAAGACACTGTAATTAGTGTTAATATTAACCATTGTAACCATATATCTATGTACAAAAATTCCATTTTGATTATGCAATATATATGCACTTTTATTGATAAATACATATTGTTTCATACGTCCTGACCAGAAAAAAATTTGGTTCAGGACTAAATAAATTCAAAAAATTATCAAATTTAACTTCTAAAAGCCAGTGTTAGTTGATTTGATCATAGAGCTTATTATTATTATTATTAGAATTAGTGTTTACATGTGAGTGTCTGTGTATTTAATTACCTACACATCACAGTTCATTACCCTAGACATTGAACGTAGCTAACATACATAATAGCAGAATAAGTCTGTTTGAGGTCGTAAGTGGTAGCAGAAAGGCCTTCTGTAACTCACATAAACTTTTATCTTCAGGAGCCTTCACAGCTGACCTCATCCAGTACACTAGGTAACATAGCAACCACACAATAACATCAAAAACCACTGCAAACTCCAAGGACCGGAAGTTGTGGCCGGAATTGATCGTATATTCAAGATGGCGTGTATCTAGCGTCACAGCACAAAATAATTATTCTCATTATTTTTAAGTAAGCTTGATTTCTTTATATTTAATTAAGCATCTGCGTCTCACGTTGTTTTTCCGTGTAATTATTTCTGCGGATTTTAAATTTTCTAATAGAATTACTTTCTAGTATTGTGTGTCTGTCGTTTTTGTTTACTTTCTTGCTGTCGTGTAGCCGTTTTTTCTGTGGCTACTGTACTACTGTTTAATAAGAAAGAAAAAAAAAACATTACCATTCTCATCGCCTTCTTCTGCTGCTAGTAGTGAGATCAAAGCTAAATAGTTTGAAAGGATTTTGAACATTATGTGAGCGAAAAGACCTACCATCATGTAGGTGAAAATAATTGTATGAAACCAAGGTAGGCGAAGGCAGCGAAGTATGGAACTGGTCATCCAATCTCGTGAAGATGAGAACTATATCATAGTATGTTCCCCGTTTATTCACCCAGTTATTAAAGTGTCTTCTCAAGGATACTTTCGTAAACTAGCCCTCCACCCAGGGTAAAGGTAAAGGTAAAGGATCCCGTTACACGCCTATTGAGGCATATTGGGAATATGGTGTTAGTCCCATATTTTCTCGACCGTCGGCACACTAGGGGTGATGTGGTCAGCATCACGCCGGCCGCCTTAACCTTCCCAGAGTTGCTCTGGTACCCATTTGGGGCTGGGTCGACCCAGGAGCCGTTTGTGGCCTAAAAAAATCCCACCTCATCTGGGGATCGAACCATAGACCACTGCGCTTGGAAGGCAGTGCACTAACCACTATGCTACCACGGCTCCCTACCCAGAGTAAAAGTTAAAAGCAATCCCATAGAGATACTGCCGTAGAGGAGTGACGTGTTAAAGCTTACACCAAACTAGGTCCAGCTTCGAGAGGTGAAGTGACCCGTTCTCTTTCTCGCTGCCTTTTCTTTCCCTACCTCACGAGCAGAGTCAAGCACCCATTTACAACTGGGTAAACTAGAGCGTAACGCCACCGTGTTTAAAACTCGGTACCTTTTCCGCGAGAGACCATCACTCTAACCACCCTGTCAATCGAACGCACGTGTCAGAAGAAAGTAAAACAAAAAAAATATTGTGCCATCTGCAGCATGGTGGAAGGAATTTTTACTGCTTGGGCCACCGACTCGTATTACTGTCATTCCCCTTTCTCTCTTCTTCCCGGTGATTGATCTTGTAATTTGTTTGCTGTAATAGGGGATTAGATCAGGCAATAGAACACATCCTTATCGTACTCCGTGTCTTTACATTGATGGAAACTGCCCCAATTTATCTGTACATGACGGGACGTTTATTTACAATAAATGTGTTCACTCTAGCATACATAAATATATTCAAATATTCAGATGTATCAGAATCATTATTCTTCATAAAATACACTCATATGTAGTGATATCATCAAAGAACTCTAAGGATGAAGTGGTTTTCACATTTTTTTACACGCAACAAATTTTCTGTCGCTTTGTTTTCACATAGTGTTGAAGTTCAAAGGTCGGTTCTTCCCAATTTTTTGTTTAAAGTATAATAATGCTATATGTAGGTGCAAAGGAAACTGAATGAGGATTAGATTAATAAAATATAAAATTGAGACAACAAAATAAACTCTATCTCTCTCTCTCTCTCTCTCTCTCTCTCTCTATATAATATATATATATATATATATATATATATATATATATATATATATATATATATATATATATATATATATATATATATATATATATATATATATATATATATATATATATATATATATATATAGGGGCTCCGATAACTGGCTGCCTCTCACGAGCGCCAGCTATAATTGGCGCCGAAAGCTGGCCTTTCTTCTTTTAAGAGATAATATACAACGTACAATGTAGAAGAATTATTAGAATTAAAAACAGAATGCAAAACATCACCAGTAGGTCAATATGGATTATATGTTAAACCTACAAAATCCAGTACGATCTTATAATTGTATTGATTCGTATTTACAGTACATACATGCATAAATACACTCATGACATACGTATGTACCAACATGCGTACAAACATACATATACATACACATAGCCTATATGCATACCAACATGCATAGAGTAAACACGTATATGGAAACGCATACATGCACAAACACATACGTACGCAACCATTCTCTTTTTAACTGTCATAGACTGGGTGATGCGCTTGAAAGCAGAGAACGCCTCTAGAGGAATTAGATGGACATCATTTTCCACACTGGAGGATCAAAAATACGCCGATGACATTGCACTACTCGCACACTCACTTCAACACATTTTAGAAAAAACAGACAAGCTGAATGAGCACAGTCAACATATAGGACTAAACATTTATCTGCAGAAGAAAAAAGTAGATACACTTAATGCAAACACTTCTATATACTTAGGAAGCATAGTAACACCAGGCGCGGAACAAAGACACCAGTAACCGAATGAATAAAGCCAGAATAGCCATTGTCAGTCTAAACAACATATGGAAGTGTTTACAGTACAACACAAACAATACTTTAAAAATATACAAGAGTTGCGAACTTTCTGTACTTTTGTACGGTGCAGAATGCTTGATAGTAGCAGAAACGGAAATGTCCAAAATGTCCTCTTTTCACACAACCTGCCTAAGGAAAATTCTTCGAATTTTCTGGCCACATACCGTAATCAACCAAGAAATGCTAACTCGGAGCAATCAAGAAGACGTGCATTGGCCACATCCTCAGAAGAGATTCTGACACCATCACCAGAACTACTATGCTATGGATCCCAGATGGAAGGCGATAAGAGTGGCCGGCCAAAAGCAACATGGTGAAGAACTACGAAAGCAGGGATACAAAGAATAAGGCACCACACGGAAGATGGGTGCCCACCGAGCAAAGTGGAGACAGTTTGTTACTGCCCTACAAGACGCCACCAGGCGTGAAGGTCATTCATTGCTTTGTCAGCCAGTGACCAAGGACCACAGAACAAGAAGTTAATGCACCATGAAAAAACTTTGTAATGCCTGCCTGCTCTTCCAAGAAATGTTTAATAATAGCACTAACCGTGCAAAGCGCGCTGTTTTCGAATTTTTTGGAAACGCGGCAGTATTTTTCTGTTTACAGACCTTTCATTAAGACAATAAGTAAATAAAGGAATATTTTCTTTGTTTTGGCTATTCTGTTCCCTTTTTTTAAACTGTATCCTCCAGTTTATAATATTAGTATGTCCAGGTATTTAAATTGATCGACTTGTTTCACATTTTTTCTCATTTAATAAGATAACAACATGGAAAATCTCAGTTCAATGAGATGGCCTTTAACTCGGTCTTAATGCTACTGAGGGAACCAACTATGTTTATTTTTTTTTCTTAAATGTCTGACCCTGTTGAGAGTCGAATTGAAATTGCTCGGCATTGTCATAAAATACATTGGTTCTTTTCTCTGGTCTTCACTCCTCTCCGGCTTTATTACTCTGCCATTTCTTTTACGTGCTAATTCTCACAGTATTTGTTATTTTCGCTTTTAACGTTCAAGGTTTTCTTATCACATCTTGTTACACCTCTCTAGCACCTCTCTCTCCTGGTTATTTTCTTCATTGTTATCGGCGACGCTTAGCGATGAAGCGAACTTGCCACACTGAATTTTTGCTTATCGCCAACTCAAGACGGAGTAAGAGTCTACACTGAGCGACATTCCTGTTGTTAACACAGACATTTTGTCTGGAAAGATACACGAAACCATGTTGTCGCTTGATAAGGTGCTAGTTTGCAAATATGACATGCTCAAAATACACGATTTCTTGGTAAAGATTAAGACACGGAAAGTAATGTTACACTTCCGTCAGATTGAATTTGTCGTTTTAATTAAATACGATAAAGTAACATATTGGAAGATATTATCAGTGATAGATCTATGAAGTAGTGAGTTTGTAAACACGACAGGCGAAACGGAAGAAGTAAGACCTTATATGGTTATGGAGTTTGAAAATCACATGCAAAGGACAATACCTTATGTTGCCATGTAGTAATGTTTTACATGAGGGTAATGGGGGAACCCCTATCAAAATCAGACGCTTATTCTCAAGTGGTTTGGCGTTTGAGATGCTAAAACGAGCTGCTCCTCTAAGTAGCAGCCTGGATGCGTAGGTGAAAAAATAATTTCACTTATATTCTAGAGCGTTGTAAGACTACTTCACTGACTTCGAATTTCTTCAAGAAGATATCATAGACAGCCAGGAACATATTGGGACCCAAATACAGGACATGCCATAGGACAGGATGTGAATTCTAAGATTAAAAGAGAGTAGCCTCAGAGACATCACTTTGAGCCTTAAATTCTAGGATCCAGCTTCAAGTACACTCAGTTAAAAACCTAACACACCTGAAAGGTACGGCATCTGAAACAGTTGCCCGACAGTATTCGGAAGTTTCCTGTGCAAAAAGCCTGTGCTCACTCGGAAAAAAAACAACTCAGGATAAGTATTAAAATGTACATTTTATCATTTTATATTTGCATTTTGACATGTATAATTTTCTTGTGGATGTATAGTGACAAGTGAGGATGGCAACAATATCACTTTAAATATCTTGACACATGAACCATTACTGCAAGAGCTGGTGACTGCTTCTTGCATGTTTCCTCACAAAGCAACCAATAGCAGAGGTAGCCCCAGGCCCCATAGAGAGCAGGGAGTGAATGATGATATAATGATGTACATATTTATTATTTAAGCACTTTAGTAAATTTAACACACACACACGTGTGATGATGTACATTGATACACCGATAGAATTATTAATTATAAGTATAAAAATAAGATAGAAATGGAAATAGTGGAGTTATGAAGTTTCGTCTTCACCTACGCCACAAGCGCGTTGATTTTAGCAGACAGTATTGTGAAAAAAATGGTACCATCGTTTTCTAGTGTCCTTGAAAAACTATTTATAACATGACACGAAAAGCCTACTCGCTCAGACGGAGTGAAAGAGAGGGAGAGACAGAAAAATGATACCATCTGCACGCGTGGTTTGAATATAAAACCTAGCGAAAACGCGATAGTGTCGTTAGCCGTTTGAAAATACGACACAAATTCAAAATATGTTCGGCAATTGGGTCACGCAAACAACCTTAGCTCTTATAAAACTGACGTATTTCTGACGTAATACGGGAGACTATTGTTGCTGTCATTTTTGACGGAGTTTCAAACGTCGATTTGTTGGTTGTATGTTTTTCACCCTGGTCAAAGTTGGGGAACTATGTCTTAACTTTGCTGTGTCAGGTTGATTAGGGGTTATCTCCCTTTTTGGTTCATTCATCGTGTTTGACCTTTAGGGTCAAAGGTAAACAGTTCTGGGCTATGTGCCATGCGCAGTTGGAGTGCGCAAAATTAGACTTCCGTGAGGTAGAGTTGCGAACTGGCTTCTGTAGGACGTGAATGTCCGTTGTTTCCTGGGGAAGGAAAATCTTTGAAGTGACTGCGTTGGCAGTTTTCCCCAGTGATTTACTGTACGTCAGGAATGACGACAGTGTTATTTCTTGTGTTCTGAGGATTCGTTTCAAGGTAACACCGACTTTATCATTACTACGCATTCGGTTGCAGAATTTGTTAAAGGCTTACCTAGCCTGCGAGAACAGCTCACAGTTCCTGTAATGCAGAACTTATATTTTGTGCTCAAGGTAGCTATTTAAGACTATTCGTCTTCATATGATCAGAAGTCCAATGACGAAGTTATATATGGTGGAAACCGCAGGTTGGCGGTATATTTATACACACATTATAGCAGGGTTTATGCAACCTGCTTATGAAGAGTACATAGCTGACGTCATATCGAGGTCTGTATAATGGCCACTATTCTACCGCATGAAAAGATGTAACTGGCGTGTTATGCCAAGTTGAACGACGGCCCTGGTAATAGGATTACATGAGTTAAGGGCTCGTCCTTTGTATGACGGAGTTATTAAGGTATCTGACGCGTTCAGTCAGGGATACCAAAGCGGCATTATGAACTGTACATTAAAGAACATACCACTACTGACCATGTCCACATCTTTGAATGTTCACCAGCTTTAGAATGCCTGATATGTACCAAGCGATTTCAATCAACATGATGTACGTGATCCTGTTTACATTGACTGTTCCTGTGTGATTCTACTGTTAGTCCTGTGAATAAATGTATGAACTGTCACCAGTAGTTTCAACCATCATTGGCTTCAGTACGAGTGTGACTGGGTGTATTGTGTAACTATATATGAGCCTAAACGCATTCGCGACTATACACCCATGTCTCATCATCATCATCATCATCATCGTACAAGGACCATGTATGCTGTCAGCGTGAGTGACCCAGATCTTCACCGCACCAGTAAACTGTTCAGGTGACATCGAGACGCGTACCTGGCCAACTACACATACACATTTGCATCACATAAAAAAACCAAATAACATTACTGGTAAGCCAGTTCCGTGGGCTTTTCGTCTGGCTTCAATTTTGGTTTCGGCTACAGATTGGAACGATCAAGGTTGACAGCTATAAATGACACACTTCCGCAGTACTCTACATTTCCAAGTTTTGGCTACACAGGACAGTAGAAATAGGTCATCGACTGTTGACCCACATGAACAGTGTTTGCATCTATGTGATAATGCTACATGAACCACAGTTGGTACAAGTACTGGAGTTGGCATCTAGGCAATATTGCTACGTGGACCACAGCTGCACACAAGTCAAGTATTTTTTGTAAACATTACCGCTGGTTGTCTACACGTTACAGTCAACAGACTCTACAACGTCTGAACGTTCAAGTCACGTAGTTCGAGGTCAAGTATTTTTTGTAAACAGTACTGTC
Organism: Oreohelix idahoensis; assembly: GCA_024509875.1. NCBI lineage: Eukaryota > Metazoa > Mollusca > Gastropoda > Stylommatophora > Oreohelicidae > Oreohelix > Oreohelix idahoensis. The sequence goes on from JAMPIV010005525.1 coordinate 828,362, forward strand.
TACGAACTTTTCAACATTGGGCCTCAAGTCTCAACTATTCATCGAGAAGGTCATAGTGACTTTATGTTCCTGGAGACCACTACACGTTATTGTGGATCTAACAAGCATTGCGCGCTTGACATTGTACTCCCGTGTTGACAAAGAGCAAGAGAGTTACCATACTGTTATTTGTAACTAAACTTTGTTTGCAACACATTCCATTACATGCAATGTTATATGTTACTTGTAATATTGTGGTGTATTTTTTCTGTTGTTTTCAGCGGGCTGGTTGGGAAAGGTGACTCCTTTAGATAATACCACGTAACAGAGGTTGTCTATTGAGAGCGTTTTCTGTAGGGACTGCAAATTTCCTTAATTGGGATTTGCTAGCGACAATTGTTGCTATTTACGTTTAACTGTGACGAGATGTGTTAGTGTTGTTTTCGTTATTTTTCCATTCTTTGATTTACGATTTGTTTTGTTTGTATCTGTTCGTCTCTCCTTCCTTTCATTTATTTCTTTACACCTGTTTTGTTTATAACAGTGTTGCCATTTGTCTTGTTTACTTTTCGCAGTCATCATTACACATTTTTGTAACATTTTCCTTAGTTTCGCTGTATTGTTTATTTGACTTCTGCGAACGTTTTCGGTTGTTGTTCTGTATCTTTGTCCTTGTATTTATTATTGTCATACACAGTCTACATACATATACTTGGTCATGTATTATTATTATTATTAATATGATACACTCTTCAGATAGAGATTATTGACAGAATATTATTATAAAGAAACAAGGTAACCACACAAGGTCTTTGACTAAGACTTGTCTCTCAAAGAGAGTGAAATAAACTGAACTGAGTATACAAGTCTAATATTAAAGATTTGTCTCCCATTAAAGTGGGATAAGATAAGTTTATTTAATATTTCAGGTACTGATAGCATATTATTAGACATAATGTCTACATTACATTACTTTATTGAGCAAGGGAAAGTCCTTGGGATGACTGGAGATAAATTAGAAGAATATGTGATGGGTCAATATACCAAGGCGCAAGAAGCAGAAGAGAAAAAATTTCTAGCTGAAATTGATGAGAAAAAACTTCAAGCTGAAAGGGAATTTAAAAATTTAGAAATAGAAGCTGAGGAGAGAATAAAAAAAGCAAGGATGGAGCATAAGGAGAAACTCTTAGCTTTGGAGTAAATACATTAAAGGAAACGATAAATGAGCTTCAAAGTGATAAGAAAGCTCTTACTGATAAGTTATCAGCAATGAATTGTGAAAATGCTACATTGAAGAGTAAAGTGACGGAATTGATAGCGGATAATAAGAAATTTGGTGAATTCTCCCTTAGACAAAAGAAGGAGTTAGAGGATGAGGTAACCTCATTAAAACAATTGTTGGATAGCCGGATAGATGAAGTGAGCTCAACGAAGAACAATCATCTTTGTAAAGAACAGTCTCTTAATAATGAGCTAAACCAAGTCAAAATGGACTATGAGAAATTAAAAGTGGAGGATGAGAAACACAAGAAGATATATAATGATACACTCGCTAATCTATTGAGTCAGAATTTGATTCTCGGCCGCCAACTAGAAGAAAAGAATTTAATATCTCAGGAGGAGATTAAGGTGTTTAAGAATAAAAAGGACAGCGAGATTCAGTCACTACAACTGGAGTTAACACAGTTGGAAGCGAATAAAGAAAAGGATGGAAAAATTGATGAACTTTTAACTATTCATCATAGTGCTATGGAAGCACTCAGACTTGAACTTGTTCAAGAGAAAGCTAAGGTTTTAGAAACCACATCTCAAAAGGAAAAGTTGAGATTGGATCTTAGAGATAGAATAGTTAAAGAGAAGACTCTAACTTCACAGTTAGATGACTTAAGGTTAGATTGCAACAGACTTCATGTTAAAGTCAACGAGAGAGTTCATAAAGCTGTTTCTAGAGAGAAAGCTGTTGCAGAAGTAGAAATTGCAAAACTTCGCAACAGAATTGATGGTTTGTTAGATATTGTTTTGAACAATAAAATGTTGTCTGCTACCAAGGTGAATAGATTTGGACATAAAGCTGAAGATCAATATGCTACAAATGCAAAGAGCCAGCGACAGGCACTCAACGCTCATAGTAACACTAAGCAATATGTGAACAAATCTTTTCGTGGAAAATATAGTTTCCCACGGAATAACGATACTGCCTCTAATGGGAGTTGGCGTCAGGCCAACAAAGGTAAATAAAGTTTGGATCACGGTGAGGACTTAGATAAGTGTCATGATAAAGATTCCTCAGGGAAACCGTGCATCGAATTTTCAAACTTTCAATAAATTGATAAAGAGAAGAAGACTATTAGTGCCCGTCGTACTCAGCTCAGTCAGTACGATGTACCTATTAAGCATATTGCTACAGAGAAAAATAAAAGCAACTTTACTATAGAGAAATAACAGTGATTGTGGACAATACCAAACGCGTCCATCACGTAATGGTTCTTCTTCAAAGAACTGGAGGCAATTTAATTGTCGTCAACATGTTGGTCCCAGTAACTATAGGAACTTTGATAAAAGTTACCAACCTTATAATAGTTTTTTTTTGGAAACAACAAAATCCACGTAATAGGAATTTTGATTATAAGGGAAATAATAATCACAATTATGGTAACTGGAGTTCAAATAAGAGCAATGGTCTCAACAGAGATAATAATTTTGATAGATCTCGTTGTGAAGGTAGATCTAAACATGAATCTACTTAGCTCTGGTGTCCTAGATTTCCTGATACACTTCCAGACTTATGTCTGTTCTTAATATCATAATATATATTAACACAATTGTTTCACTATTTTGATGATGTATAGTGACTTCAACAAATTTGGTTATGTCCATCCATGATATATATCCATTAGATATGTTGATGGTATAGCATTGTAGTTCATGATATTTGTATATTGCTATAATTATAGTATTTCATAATTTTTGATTTATATCTGTGATTGGTATTGCCAGCAACTTAGGTTTCTTTAATGGTACCTCCCGAGTTTGTTTTGCTTAGAGGAAATATTTTCTCTTATGATGGGTGATGATTTTTACTCTATCCAGACGCTTTATTTATGCATCTATTGTACCTGATATTAGGTTCATTCTTTCATGGGCACATAATTGATGCTTGTGCTATCTTGCTCATGGATATATTTAAAAAAAAAATGTGTCATTTTTTTAAACAGGGGGAGGGGGGGGTTTGCAGTAATATGTTGCTGTCATTTTTGACGGAGTTTCAAACGTCGATTTGTTGGTTGTATGTTTTTCAACCTGGTCAAAGTTGGGGAACTATGTCTTAACTTTGTTGTGTCAGTTTGATTAGGGGTTATCTCCCTTTTTGGTTCATTCATCGTGTTTGACCTTTAGGGTCAAAGGTAAACAGTTCTGGGCTATGTGCCATGCGCAGTTGGAGCGCGCAAAATTAGACTTCCGTGAGGTAGAGTTGCGAATTGGCTTCTGTAGGACGTGAATGTCCGTTGTTTCCTGGGAAAGGAAAATCTTCGAAGTGACTGCGTTGGCAGTTTTCCCCAGTGATTTACTGTACGTCAGGAATGACGACAGTGTTATTTCTTGTGTTCTGAGGATTCGTTTCAAGGTAACACCGACTTTATCATTACTACGCATTCGGTTGCAGAGTTTGTTAAAGGCTTACCTAGCCTGCGAGAACAGCTCACAGTTCCTGTAATGCAGAACTTATATTTTGTGCTCAAGGTAGCTATTTAAGACTATTCGTCTTCATATGATCAGAAGTCCAGTAACGAAGTTATATATGGTGGAAACCGCAGGTTGGTGGCATATTTATACAAACATTATAGCAGGGTTTATGCAACCTGCTTATGAAGAGTACACAGCTGACGTCATATCGAGGTCTGTGTAATGGCCACTAATCTACCGCATGAAAAGATGTAACTGGCGTGTTATGCCAAGTTGAACGACGGCCCTGGTAATAGGATTACATGAGTTAAGGGCTCGTCCTTTGTATGACGGAGTTATTAAGGTATCTGACGCGTTCAATCAGGGATACCAAAGCGGCATTATGAACTGTACATTAAAGAACATACCACTACTGACCATGCCCACATCTTTGAATGTTCACCAGCTTTAGAATGCCTGATATGTACCAAGCGATTTCAATCAACATGATGTACGTGATCCTGTTTACATTGACTGTTCCTGTGTGATTCTACTGTTAGTCCTGTGAATAAATGTATGAACTGTCACCAGTAGTTTCAACCATCATTGGCTTCAGTACGAGTGTGACTGGGTGTATTGTGTAACTATATATGAGCCTAAACGCATTCGCGACTATACACCCATGTCTCATCATCATCATCATCGTACAAGGACCATGTATGCTGTCAGCGTGAGTGACCCAGATCTTCACCGCACCAGTACACTGTTCAGGTGACATCGACACGCGTACCTGGCCAATTACACATCAACATTTGCATCACATAAAAAATCCAAATAACAACTATCGTTTTTAGTTTGAAAATAGCGGTAGAAAGAAGTGAACAGGTGGTAGTTTATAGATTTCAATATTATTGAAGACTAACATGGAAAAAATTATTGAATTTTTAACCATTATGCATATGCTCATAAAACTTATATATTCGGGTGCCATAGTGTCTCCTGGCAAAAAAATATGTTTTCATTTACCCTATAGTCCAACTAACAGCCAAGATATGGTCATAATACTAGATAGTTACAGACACATTGACTAACACACTAGTGTTCTGACATTCGCTATCGGTAACGTATTTTTGCACGAGTTGTTGAAAAGAGGCATGAGAGGGTAGGGCAAAGTCCAAAAGAGAAGAACGTTAGGACTGAGAGGAAAATGTAATATGATTTGGAGGGGAGTTTGAAAGGGGGGAAAGAAATTATGGGATGGCTCAAACTGAATATTTTTTTTTTGTAGAGTTAGGCCAAAACCAAGTCTATTTTTGGTGAATGCCAAGTTTGGACGGACAGACCGACAGAAGTACACTAACATTGGACCGAAATTGGACCTTAGATTTAAAATTTTGAATTGACAAACTTAGTAGTTAGATCTCATTGGTCGAAACAGTTTAGATTACTGGGAAAGTTGAAGGCTCGGTGCCATTTTCACGAAGACTGTTCATAGAAGCAGGACGCTTGAGAGCTGAGAAGTGTGTCGTGCCTTGAATATAGATATAATTAATAAAAAGTATAAGGGCGCCATAGTCCAGCAAGGAGTACATCTGAGGTTGTGCTAATTCAACGTTCCTGTGTGTGTATTCTTTGAATTGTGGTAAGACCGAAATTATTAACATTATTTATACTATTAATTATGTTGTTTGACTTGGGTAATGAAGAAAACATTACGACTGTAAGTAAAGAAGTCATTACAAGCCTATTTGTTGCTCCACCATGTTATCAAGCTACCAGAGAGGTAGTAGTAAAATATTTATAGGTTGTCACCAGGAATCACATCACCTATCACATTGTATGGAAAAAGATCATTGATAATGGCAGAGGCGTTGCAGACATTAGGGAGAGGAATATGAAAACTTGTACAAAGTGTTACCTCATTTTATGGAGATGTGCTGAGTTGGTCAGAGAGATCTGATCCAGCTCTTTTAGGTTAAATATTGTATTGTTTGTAAACTTGATGGATTAGGTATTATGCTAAGACAGAACATAATTTTCATGTTACAGGGTTTTTGTCTGGCACTAGTCAAGTGCCAAATTCCTGTGTGAAAAAGTTACTCCAGCAGAGATAGAGGTACTCGCGGCTTACCCTATTTCTTTTGGGACAAGATCAACAGTGGCTGTTGGCAGATCAGACATCTATGTTCAATCCTCCAATGCCAGTTAAGTAAACAAGCCCTGGCACGAGGAGAATTTATCAACTTTTCCACTTCATAAACTTGAAAAGGAAATATAAATAAAGACTATCTGTCAAGAAGTAATGTGTATCAAGAGAAAAGAAACATTGTGACAAAGACTGGGAGTGATGTTAACACCCCAACCAGCCAGCTCATAACAATTTAGAAATAGCTAGAAATTTTACAATACCATAAAACTACAATATATATATGATTAAGGACAAATTGTCCTCTTTTAGTTAATTAAGTATGCCTATTATTTATGTATATATATAAATTGATCTCATATGATTTGACAGTCCTAACCAAAAGAATCTTAGGTATAGGACTAATAAAGTTAAAGAAAAAAATTGTATATTACTAACTTTTAACAACCGGTGTTGGTTGATTTGATCACATAGATTAATATTGGTGTTTGTGTGTGTGTTTGTGTAATTAATTACCATCACACCACACTTGCATAACCCTAGACATTAAACGTAGCTATCAGACATACTAGTCAAGAATAGGTCTGATTGAGGTCATAAGGTGGTAGCAGAAAGGTGTCCTGATAACTCAACACAAACTTGGTTATAATCAGGGACCTTCACAGCTGACCTCATTCAGTACAATAGAAACAAATACAACAACATTTCATAACATCAAAAACCACCACAACACGCACGCACGCGCGCGCACACACACACACACACACACAAACACACACACACACATCGGTGTCCAAAAACAATTTCACCCGACTCACTGGGGTTAAAATAAACGCTTAGTTGGGTAAAAGTTATGAGGAAGATGAAGTGGTGGATGGCAGATGTCGCCTGATGACTACGTCAAGAGATCCAATTCTTAGCAGAAACACTTGTCTGCTTTCAGTTTGAGGTACAGGTTTGTGGTACAAGTTGCCAGTGTTTGACGCTAAACAACAGCATCAGATGGGTCTTGAAGACGCTTGGCAACCTTCGTAGTTACCTCAACCTTAATTCATGAGACGTGTTACAGCCACAAGACGTGACTATTGTGGAGAAGTATAGTTCAGGCCACCTGTGGGAACCAACAGCGGCTGAAGCAGACGCCAACCGATCCCACACCAGCAGCTAAGTACAGCGTAACATAAGAACATATCACAATTTTCCAAATTTTCCACCACAGTTTAAATAATCCGGTGACGATAAATATCATCACTTCTTTTTAATAAACAACTTTATTTATTTCACATTGTTAAACTATAAGTGATTATTAAACCTGGTTTTCTGTAACTGTTAAGCTATAGTTGGTTTAATCACTTTTGGGTGAAGTGTATGTATGCACTCGTATGACTCATATTTTTCTAAATATATAATCAGTTAGAGCTATTAGATTAATAGTTGCTGAATCATCTTCAGCTGGAGGCTCAGAAATACCAGCGAAAATATATTACCTCGCAGAAGGGGCAGGAGAATAATAAGTTCATGACAGCGTAGATGATCTCACTTGTTATGCTTGCTGTTCTTTAAAAGGCCCTCTTAAAAAGAAGCATCCTTTTACAATTTTTAACTCTACCAAGAATAATCTTGGGCGATGGTTGATACCTTTGCAGATTCTCATCATTATGCTCTAGGTTTGGCCATTGTTGAACCACAACTGCGGAGACAATACCGTTATAGGAATTTACGTTTTAATAATAAAAACTAATATTAAAACCGCTAATAAAAATTTTAAAAAGATGCTATAAAGAGTCCTTTTTATATTCGTCGTGACAAAGGGACTTGCCGGTAACAAACGGGACGTCTGGCCATCGTAATCTATTTATCTTTTATTGCATGTCTTTTTGTTTATGTGATGGAAAAGATATGAGTTATGTATAAAATCAATATCCTCTAGTTATTTTATTTTATATTTTGGTCAAATGCCCATTGCATTTCTGTTTTCTTTTCTTCTCTTGTCAATGCTGATTGAATTTCCTTTTATTCTGTTGCCTATGCCTATTTTTATATCTGATTTTTTTCAATTCTGTTTTCTATGTCCATTGTTTTTCTGTTTTATCTCCTGCTGTTTTTATGCCCATTGTATTTCTATTTTCTTTCCTTCTGTTGCCTATGCCCATTGTATTTCTGTTTTCTTCATTCTGTTTTATACCCATTGCATTTCTGTTTTCTTTCTGTCTGCTTCCAATGCCCATTGTATATTTGACTTTTTTTCATTATGTTTCCAATGCCGATTGTATTTTTCTTTTCTTTTCTACCCATTATATTTCTATTTTTTTTCCTTCTGTTTTTATGCCTAATTTATTTTTGTTGTCTTTCATGCTTTCGTCTATGTCCACTGTATTGTTATGTTCTTTCCTTCCGTTTTGATGCCCATTGTATATCTATGTTGGTTCCTTCTATGTTTGTGCACAATGTATTTCTATTGTCGCTCCTTCTGTTTTTATGCCCATGGTATTTCTGAATTCTTTCCTTCTGTTGCTTATACTTTTTGCATTTATATTTTCTTTCCTTCTGATTTCAAAGCCCATTGTGTTTATATTTTCTTTCTTTATGTTGTCTAGGTCCATCATATTCCTGTTTTCTTTCCAGCTGGTTACAATGCCCATTGTTTTCTTGCGTTCTTTCCTTCTTTTGTGTGTCTCATAAATCACCCAGTCGTGGCGATAATACGTAATTGAACATCATATAGTGAATGTTCACTTGAAAGTATGGAAGAGAACAACAGCAATGTAAGCGAGAGAAGACAAAATCAACAGGAGTACAAAAGCAGTAAAACAATGTATAACTGTAGCTACTGAAGGGTTATAACGTCCCATGTTTCTAGTGGACTGCTCATTTAAAAAACTGACTCCAGTACTTTTTGTTTTAACTTTCTGTTATCAGTTTTATAGTTGCAACATTCATTATTTACACAAGATCAATAGGGAGAAGTGTCATCAATGTAAGGGGCGGAAAATGTTGGGGGTAGGATCCATTATAGCAAGTCTTCGATGACAGACAGTTATGATTTGATCTGACTACTACTACAACCACAGTATTAGTCCTGTTACTACAACTACAATCAGCACCATTATTATTATACCGACCGACACTACTACACTTAATATTCATCATTATTATTTTCCTTTGTGATCCTTACGGAGCATGGAGCCACCACTGAAGCTGGTCACCTTGCTGGAAGTCTGCAATGAGCATTCATACGCTCCTGCAGCGCCCGTTTCGGTGGCAATTTATTTTAGTGAAGTTACCAGTCCCATGCAACTATTACTATTTTTCTTCTTTGGTCCTTGGCAGCTAACTGACAAACCAATCAGTGACCATCACACCTGGTGGCCTCATGTAGGGCAGCAACAAACTGTCTCCACATTACTGGGTCGACAGCCATCCTTCGTGTGGTGCCCCAGCTCTGGTCCTTGGTCGACAGCTATCCTTCGTGTGGTGCCCCAGCTCTGGTCCTTGGTCGACAGCCATCCTTCGTGTGGTGCCCCAGCTCTGGTCCTTGGTCGACAGCCATCCTTCGTGTGGTGCCCCAGCTCTGGTCCTTGGTCGACAGCCATCCTTCGTGTGGTGCCCCAGCTCTGGTCCTTGGTCGACAGCCATCCTTCATGTGGTGCCCCAGCTCTGGTCCTTGGTCGACAGCCATACTTCATGTGGTGCCCCAGCTCTGGTCCTTGGTCGACAGCCATCCTTCATGTGGTGCCCCAGCTCTGGTCCTTGGTCGACAACCATCCTTCGTGTGGTGCCCCAGCTCTGGTCCTTGGTCGACAGCCATCGTTCGTGTGGTGCCCCAGCTCTGGTCATTGGTCGACAGCCATCCTTCGTGTGGTGCCCCAGCTCTGGTCATTGGTCGACAGTCATCCTTCGTGTGGTATCCCAGCTCTGGTCCTTGGTCGACAGTCATTCTTCGTGTGGTGCCCCAGCTCTGGTCATTGGTCGACAGTCATCCTTCGTGTGGTGCCCCAGCTCTGGTTCATGCTTGGCATCTCCGCCTCCACTGTTCTCCGCCAGGTGGCTTGCGGCCATCCTTGCTTTCGCGTTCCTTCTGGAGTCCATAGCATGTCAGTTGTGGTGATGGTGTCAGGGTCTCTTCTAAGGATGGGGTCTGTGACGGTATTGCCTCCCCTGATTTGCAGTAGTGTTCCAACAGTGGCCAAAACTCAAGAGTATCTAATAGTGGCTTCTAAGGTATCTACCTGTGCACAAGATTACTCTTGGCAGATGTGTAGATAGAAGGTTAATTACACTTCTACCAAAAAGGAGTATTCCCACGCTTTTCAGATAAGCGAAAACAATGCTGGCATTTGCTGAGCACGTTAATTCTGGAATCTGCCGACAACTTTTGTGAAGAATATAAGCAATGGGTTATTCTAGCTCGTTAAGTCCCCGCCCCTGTGTTAATCAGTGGAATTATTATTATAATATAGCTCTGTTTAGAGAATGTGCTTAGTAATTTTGACTGAGACAAACATTTAATATCATTGAATCGAAGTCAAATTGGTATAATTACAAATAAATAAATTTAATAATCACTTTAAGTTTAACAGTTTAAAAGAAAGGAATAATAGTTTATTACAAAATAAATTTTTCATCACTCGGGTGATGGTTTTTGATAAGAGGTTCAAGTGGCAGCATATGGGTTAACTTAGCTGCCAGTGACGATTCTGATCCTCCTCCTCCTGATGAGTTGGTTTTCTGTACACTGCGTTCACTCATCTCTGGTCAAGGTTCGTAGGGTGAAGCTCGTTTCCCAGGAAAGTCTAAGACAGTCTTCAAAGCTGGTCTTCAGTCTTATAGTGTAACCACTCGTCCCTTCTTGTCACATAAATGGTCCTTTTTGCTGGTACCACCAATAACTGGTAATAGAAATAGAAACGAAACGCTCTTCTGAGTATGGCGTTTTCTGACACACAGTTATGTGCCCCCTCTTCTATTCTACCATCCCATGTCAGAATGTACCCTCGATGAGAATTAAATGTAATCCCTCGGGATAAAACTTTCTTTACATTTAAACTGAATAGCTTTAGCTTTACATTACGTTTAAATGAAAGGTTAAACGTACAGATATAATATGTTATTACATTTACATCTCAACTGTTTGAAAAGTGTTCACAATATAAATTCGTTTGTTTCCTTTATATTTACACTCGTTGAAAAGTTGGAAAATTCTATTAATTTTAACATGAATATGTTTTTTCGTTTACATTTACACTGAATGAAAAGCTTTGAAACTGTAAGTATTATTCTTGGAATGTACATCATTTCTTTCATCTTTCCCTCCCTGCTCCATAGGGAACATGGAACTACTTTATACTTTTAGTTCTCTTTACGAAACTATCCATAAAGCAATCACCAGCCCGTGCAGTGGTGGTTCATGAATCATCATTCAAGATACTGTGGTTGCCAGCCTCAAATGACTTGGGCGTCCTGTAGCAATTTTAAAACATTAAAATTCACATGGTAATATATATATATATATATATATATATATATATATATATATATATATATATACGTGTTAGTTGACATGTTAGTAATAAAATATAGAATGAAAAATGCACTACTTACGCCAGTCTTGGCTCATAAACGTTTTTGCTCAGAGGACTTAAAAAAAGGCACTGGTAGCTGCCTTTTTTCACGTGTACTGGGGGTCGTTAATTTTAACTTCATTTCTTTCTGACACCGTGTCTTTCTTCAGTTTCCTAGTCTCGGTGTTCCTTATTAAAATGTAAAGATTTCCTGTGCTTTGTAAGTCTTATTTGGTTCTCCAATAAAAGGTCCGGTTTAAAAAAGGAATTATGAATCTAGTCTTCACTCTGGCGAGGTCTGATGTTGTCTTGGCGAGCGTGAAATTCACAGTGAGATAAAACTTGGAAATGGTCAGACTATATTCCCTGCCTTCCCACACATTCGTTTGTTATGGAGTTAAATAAACGCTCCTATCATATTCAAACAGGTCGGGTGTGGTACTTTCAAAATATTTCCGACATGGAAAAATTTTGCAACGGTCACGTCTCACATATATGGTAATATGATGTCCGATGCCCTTGTGTACAAACTTACAGACAGATCGGGGAACTCACATGAGAACATGTGTAAGCTTTATTAGAAAATAATGCTGTCATAACAAGTCGGCCCGGATGAGATTATGTCACACTTGTCTGCCCACATGTGTTACACAGACAGTAATCTCGTTATCTGTTGTATGAGTACGCAAAACTACGTCTCTGCCCATCTGGGTTACCAAACGAGTCGTCTTATCAGCGGTTCAATTTAAACACGCCGGCGACTATCTTATCTCAGTTGCTCACCGCAAGCCAGGATGACCGGGTAACAAACGAGTGACATCACAGAGAGGAGTGTCAAATGGTTTGATAAAATCAAATATCTACTACTTAGCAGAAAAATAACGACGAAAGAAAGAAAGAAAAGTGCGATACGTGAGAGCACATAATAAAAATCAGTACCACAAATGTACCAATACTGCCGGAGAGAAACAAAGATCGATAAGGCCGCCCCTTTTTTGTAACATGGTCAACCCAACTCCAGCGTCTCACGCTATGACAGTGCGCATGTCTTTGTGACGAAATACATTCGTTCTCTTTCGTACTTACTCAACCATTCCTTCTACGTGCTAATTCTTTTAATTTTTGTTGTTTACGCTTTCATCGTTCACGGTTATCTTATATATCTTGTCCTACTTCGTCACTCACAATCTGACCGCTCCACATGTTTGTTAGATTACGGGGATATTCGCATTGTCAACACTAGACGGAGGAGTGAAAGCTAGGATGGTATTTCCTTTACACAAGATGGCATATGGCCCCAGGCGCTGTCGGCGAAATTAGATAGCAAACTTTGATACTGGGACATGGGTTGCAGATAAACGCCACTAACAACGTTGTCTCAGTTGTCCAATACGGATATGTGGTATTTGGAGATAGGTGTCAGTTCGCAAACATGACGTGCCAAAATGCACTGCCGATTTCACAGGGATATCGGAATATATCAATTATGTTAAACATTAAGACACAGAAAGTGATGTAACACTTCCAGCAGATTGAATTTATCGTAATAATCAACTACAGGAAAGTAACATCTTGGAAGACATTATCAGCGAAAGATCTGTGATGTGTTGAGGTCACCTGATGTTCAAAACAGGTGACTGTCACGAGGGGTTTGTAGAGTCTGTCTGAGACAAGACCAAAACGTCTGAGTAAAGTTTGAGACAAGAGAAAACACTGAGTGAGGACTGAGAAGATAGATGAGTTATGGTGTTGAATGTGGATCGAGTGAATTATAGCTATCAGGAGGAAAAGTTCAGTTAATGATTATCCCCTCCTGCCACTCAGTGACTATGTTTCAAAACTACTTTCACTCCGCGTCTCTCTCTGCTAGGAGTAAGGACCAGTCACGTTAGTGACTCCACAAACAATCAAATACAAGTACAGATACGAGAGTATCTGATCCGCAGATTGATTGTCTAATTTATTAACAAAACTATGGCAATACAAGGAAAAAATGTCCAATCACAAACCATCAAATCATAAAAACGCGTTTAACAAACTTGAGAGACAAACAATGCTAGTAATGATAAGAATCATCAGATTAATCAGCCTACGAGTACCAATGAGCTTGCCTCTCACGTCTCGGTATTTCAAACTCCCACTATTATTGGGCTATATATTCTACTACTCCTTCTGCAGGGAACTCTGAAATAAAGAAGTCCCTACACACACCCAGTTTCCGCTGACTTCTTCTGGTCAGCAACACAGCTGTTCAATCCAACTTAATGACCCTGTCCCGCAGTTACTTAAAGCTCCCCCCCCTTCCCCCTCACCAAAATGTATCTTGTCAGCACACTTACGTTTATGTTCCGCTTGGATTACAGCTGTTGGCGGATCGCAGACGGAGATATCATAACCCTTTCCTCTCTCTATGCTGCTGACAATCCTTGGAACCAACCCAAAACTATAACTCCACCACGAAAAAAGTTAAGTCCTCTAGATGTACAGGTGTGCTTTAAATCCAGGATCTAAAGGGGTGGCGATGAATGCGCTCAAGATTAAATATGCGTTGGAGGTAATAAATCCATTATTGGCGCAGGCGCACCACTCTTGTGACGGCGCGTGATAATATGAATGAAGTAGATCTATGAATTTGATGCCAGGGGAGCATGGGCGCTCCTCTTACTTTGCGGGGGTGGCGTAAATTCCCAGCAAGGGAAATCACCGGAATGTACACGTAATAGTGTGTCGAACATTCAAACAACTTTAGTAGGTGAGAACTACCCACTGTAAAGGGTTAGAAGATTTATCCTGCCTTTGCAGGAAGGCAATACCAGCCGATGGCTTAGAGGTCCCTTAACTCAGTCAGAGTTAACTGGTTCTCGCTAGATTGTGAAGAATTTTCCACACTAAAAGTAGCTGGAAACTGCACAAAGATCACTACCATCTCACGACAGAAGTTCCAGGGAATAAAAGCATTTAAGAGATAGGAAGGAACTCAATATATACTAAGAATCTTGTCCCAGGTGGTCAAACACCTGGACAGAAAACGAAGCAAAACGACATAACGATTCACGGAGGATTTCTCCTGTTGTCGCACTACAAGAAGCATTGCGTAACAGAGCGACCACTCTCGCGCTGCGAGGGTGCCAGACCTTCCCTGGAATAAAAAACCACGGGGAAAATTGTGCCGCCCAGCGAGGAGCGTTGCGGATGCGTCACAAAGACACTCTTACCAGCATTAAAAGACCTTTAATCTCCGCTAGCCACTTTCGCGGGAGCAAAGGGGAGTTAACTTGTCAGATCAAAATTACATGCTTGCAGCGACCGAAAACTAGAAAAAAGATGAGAAATGAGCGTGCCTACAATCAAGAAAAATTATAGGGGGGATGGTAGCTCCACCCTAGGGCCGAAGTTTCGAACCCTGCGTCACAGTGACCCAATACATATAAAGAGGCATTTGTTTCCCTCTTAGTTTGTTGTACAAGTTGCCAGCAGTCGACGCTAGATACCAAATTCAGACAGGTCTTGTAGACTCTTGACAACCTTTGTAGTTAACCCAGCCTTACTGCATGGGACGTGCTACCGATATATATTTCACTATTGAAGAGAAGAATCAGTCCCAAAGAACGTGCAGGAACCAACAGCGACTGAAGCAGATTCCAACCGACCCCACACTTACACATTTCTTTTCTAAAAAATATCCACCTACAACTTAGATCACCCAAGGAAGAAAACATCAGTGCTTAATATTTTATAAACAACTCTATTTATTCTAATATTGTTAAACTATAAGTGATTATTAAACATGTTTATCTGGAGCTATAAATCTATGGTTGGATTAATCAATATTGAGTGAATTGTATGTCAGCACCCGTCTTACTCATATTGTTTTTTTATTCTTAACCACATATAACTATTAAATTAATAGTTTCTGAATCATCTTCAGCTGGGGGCTCCGAAAATACGAGTCAGTATTTCCTCACAGAAGGGGCGGGAGAATAATAAGTTAAGCACACCTTAGATGATCTCAGTTGTTATGCCTACTTTTCTTTAAAACCATGTGAGGCTCCCTAAAGTAGAAGCATCATTCTTCTATGTATATCTCTGCCATGAGTTATCTTGAAAAAGGTTCATGACCTTGAAGACCCTCATTTTTTAACTCAAAGTGTGGCCATTGTTTAACTACTACTGCGAAGCAGGGGAGACAATATCGTCACAGACTTCTTGATGGCTCCGAGTTAGCAGTTCTTCGTTGGTGATAGCATTCGGCCAGAATACAGGTTGCGTGGAAAGAGGACAATTTGGACATTTCCTTTTCTATTACTCCCCAGCATTCTGCACCGTACATAAGTACAGAAATTACACAGCTCTCATATATTTTTAATTTAGTGTTTATACTTTACTGGGAGGATTTCCCGATGTTGTTTATGTTGGCAAAGTAACTATTACCACCACCAAAACATGACCACCATTATTGCTGCCACTACCATTGCTATTATTACTATTCCTCATCATTTTTTGTTCTTTACGCTTGTGACAAAATTACTTCGAACTGTGCCATCCTATAATTCATTATGTGCTCTTCACTTTAGTTTTTCCCACCTCTGACAGTATTTGATATTTTCAATTCATTTTTTCACTCTTTTCCCTCAATTCTTGTTATGGCGGGACTTCAGCGACCATCTTTTGCTGATTAGGGTAATCAGTCTCTTGTGATTGAACCCATATTGACACTTGAGTTCGGTAGAGAGAAGTGTGGTTTACTAATGTGTAACATATTTTCCTGCCAGACCAGACAAGCGCAAGGGAGCGACTGGTTTAGTGAGTAAACAACCTTGGGATAACCACAGTCGACTATATCTGATAATAGTTCTGTCTGACCAGTTTGTTGATTTTTGGCTAAGACTGGGTGAAGGTCATAACCGTTTCCGGACAAGACGGTGGAAGAATAATTATCCATCTTGAAAGAGATTCCGTATGAGATATTACGAAGTCGTGAGTTTAAACATGAGAACAGGTCCTGGAGCAGGTAGACCACTTTAAATACCTCGGAGCTATTATTGACCGAAAGGGAGGCATCAAAGAAGAGTTGGCCACTCGAAAAGCAGCATCTTGGAGACTTTTTCAGGCCATAAATCGAGGATTCCTCAGCAAGAGAGAGGTTGGTAAGAAAACGAAGATGGCTGTATACCGCTCCACCTATGTCCCAGTCTTGACATATGGATGCGAGTCATGGGTAATGACTACAACCCACAAAAGCCAGATCCAAACCTCAGAAATGATCTATCTGAGGAAGGTGGTTGAAGTAACAAGAAGAGACATGGTACGCAACCAGACGATACGTCAAGGCCTTAAATCCCACCCCCTGCAGACCCAAGTAGAACAGTCCCAACTAAGATGGTTTGGCCATGTCTGCAGAATGGGAGAAGATCGGCTACCACGACAAGCATGGGAAACAAAGAGCCAAGGATCCAGACCCCCAGGACGACCCAGAGTCCGCTGGCAGGACAACATTAGACAATCTTTGAAGGACCGAGGACTAGAATGGAACCAGGCCAGGAGGAAGACAGCCGATAGGATAGTCTGGCGCTCTCTCTTCCAAACCTCTACACCTCACGGTAGAAGGGGAACGACTAAGTAAGTAAGTAAGAGTTTAAACATGATCGAAAATAGACGAAAGCTGGCATACCATATATGATGACTGTAAACTACACATTTATTTGAGCGTTTGTTACGCAGGAATTTCTCGTGAGAGAAGGGGAAGTATACGCATCTTGCAAGCTATTGGCTTGGCATTTGAAATGTAAAAATACAACATTTCTGATTGGAGCCTTGTCATGTAGCAGCAATCTGGATCTCGGCCGAATGTTGCCTTAAAATTTAGCGCCTTGTGAGTTTACCGCACTGTGAAATTCATCTCGTCAAGAAGACAGCCAGACAGGCCAGAATAAGGAATAGGATCAGGATCCAAGTTTAAAGGACGGGACAACGTGTTTGAGCATCTTTTGAACTTATATCTCAGGAAAACTCTACCTTCACTAATACGGAAAGCCCGGAATCCTAGAAACCTGAACATAATGGGATTTTATTTGCAAAGTAATACCCCAGACCACGTGTAAGAGGAATCTTAATTAAGTTGCCTTAACTATTTTTCTGAGCCAGAAGTCAGTCTGTATTCTCAAAGAAATTTGGGGTAAGTTGTACATTTTATAATGTTATATTTTGCATTATTAACTGTGAAAATTGCTAGTGGATGTCCAAGTCATACGAGGCTGGCGACCTCAGAATTTAGAGTGATCTTTTCTTGAACCACCTCTGCAAGTGCTGGTGACTGCTTTATGCGGGTTTCTCATAGAGAACCAAAAGCAGAGGTAGTCCCAAGTGTGGATCTAGTGTCCTGGTCATGCAATGGTATGCGGTAGTGAGAGAGCTGACATACTAGTCTCAAGAGTACCCATAGTGGGGACACTGGAAATGGATAAAGGAGAGATTGTCGTACGGTAGGTTAATTGGTTTATTGAGCCCAGTCTAAGTAAAGAGTAAAGGTTGACTGATACACGAGAATGTATAGAAAATCGATTTCCCAGGTGATAGGTTGAGGGAAAGATATGTCTCTGGAGTGAGCAGGTTTCTCTCATCCAGCCTATCCGTACAACTATGCTTTATTATAAGACAGTCTTTGTCTCCCTGTCTAATGAAAGAACACACACAACAATGTAAGACAACAAATGACATTCACACACGTGAAAAACTAAGAATAATTGGGTATGGGTCTGACCAACACACAAAGTTAAGTTTTCTTTTTGTTCATTATCACTAAAACTGTTTTTACAACATCAAGTTACCCAAAGAATATCAAGAAAAGCATTTACATACAGAGGAAGTTAAGAAGAATGGTGCGCCTTCACCATATAGGAAAAATAACCCAAAGAAAATATTTACCCAATGGTTGAAGCTTAGCACTAGGTTTACATAATAAAAATATTGGTACAATAAAGACCAAGTAAAGTAAACACAATCAAATCAAACCACCAAAGATTAATAGATAATTTCCAGCAACAACAAAATCAACACACGCTCTCTCATTCATGTGGCCACCTCTAACACTCTTATCTATTTTGTATTTCTTCGCTTATGTCTGTGGTATCCCTGGGTACATTTATTCCATGAACATAATCCCTACTGTTTATGGTGACTAATGTGTCATCCCAGCTGTCGAGGATACAAATTGGCCCCAGTTCATCCCCCAAAAAACTAATGAGGTGAACGCCGAATAAGTTTACTTCCACGATAAATCCTGGTGACGATATGAGTCATAAAGGGGTGTCTTCACTGTTCTAAAAAAACTAGCACTGTTCCTCCGATGGGTGCACAGGGGAATGTGATTCTAGATACAACTACAACTGAATAGTTTCGTTGCGACAACTCTTGCAGTGTTGAGGGCGGGCGTGGAAAACAGTCTTGTTTCCCGCTCGGCTGGAATGTCTATTTGGGTATATATATATAGGGTTTACTACAAATATTGAATATGTAAGGGTCCTTGGTGTTTACCGTTTTAAGGGAGGGGAATACGTCTAGAAAATCTGGAAAAAACCAGGTTGTTACAAATGATGATGATGGATTTTCTATTGGCCGACTCTTTGTCAGAGTGCCAGTCCTGCACAGTGTATATTTTAGTACTCCACTTGGATTACAACTGTCAGGTGTTGGGGATAATAATAATAATGTTTTAGGTATACGTCACTGTTGTCTGATAAAATAGTATCCTAGTGATAAAAGCTAAATGATACCGCTATATTGTTAGGTTCAATGATGTGGTAAAGTGGGATGTTATAAATATTTATAGGGGACTTAGTGTACTGACTGAGATCAGCTGTGAAGGTATCTGTATCTAATAAGTGTGGTGTATTACAGATTACCTTACTTGCTACCACATTTATACCTCAGTCAGAATTATTCTGGAATATTGTGATGACTACGTTAAATGTCTAGGGTTATGAAAATGATGAAGTGTAAGTCACAACAACAACAGACAGATAAACAATTTAATTTATTCCACAACACTTTACAACACTGTGACACTCACACACATATAACACTCTATAAGACTATCTTAAATGAGTCAAGTGTTTATGTTTAAAAATATATGTATTAATTCTTTCAATAATGGGTATCCTGATTCAACTACACAGTGAACCAGGAATCACAATCAAATGTAATTACAAGTATTATGTACACAGTTTATATATATGAACTTTGTATTGACATAGTTTATTATTATTATTCTATGTGTGTAATTTGTGAAGTAGTAATATGAGGTAATACTGGTTTTGTTCAAGCCTGGTTGTTGTTTTTCATCATGACTTCAAGTGTTTGATTATCGGGGAAATATTATTGGGAAAAGTTCACAGTTCCTGTCATTTGAACCAATTAATTGTCCCTCTGTGTTTAATCAAATGTCAATTTTTGAGGGGGCACATAATGTTGAGCTACTCTGGCCACAGAAGCTTATCTTTCGTGATGGCGACAGGAAAAGACTCCTCTGCTCGATTGCTTCACTGTGTTCTGGAGACACCTCACTGGTCGCTATCTGGACCAAGGAGTCTGCTGTCAGCCTCTGGATTCAGCAAAACTCAGACCAGGTGCTGCTTCAATAACTAGGACCACAGTCCCTGAAACAAGAAGGTTGTACCTCCTACTTAAGATCTAATTTATAATCTATTTCCACACTGAACACAATACAGAACAAACACTGAGTTCAGAGCGGTAGGCCAACTGCTAGCTTCATCTGAAACAATTTACACCAGTATACTCCTCCCTAATGGTTACTACGCCTCTGCAATTCCAGCATTATTTCCTTCTAGTCAATAAGATAGGTGTCAATGTACTATTTGGCAATTCCATGCAGTTTTCTTTTCTCCGACACGTTCTGTTCAGGTTGGAGCACTATCTAGGCCTTGCCTCATGTTCGCTACTGAACCACGCACATTTACAGACATAAATTATCAATTTACATTCAATTTTCATTAAAAAGATATCGAATATATCAAGCTTACCACAATTCATGGAAATAATACACAGATACGTTGACTGGCGATGAATATGGCACAAATTCCGATCTGCCTGTCCCAGACTTTTATTTAGAAAAATATGATCTGGATCTCAACGCACTGTTTCTTAGTAAGTTTATTTTAAAATGTGGCACTGAACTGACGCTTTTAATTGACTATATTGGCGGGTCTAACCAATCGGGCCATGTTTACACAGCTTTTCAAAAAAAGTACCCTTACTACCGTTTCCCCTAACAGCAAAGAATTAGTATTTGAAGTCCGACTAATCGTGTTTAGCCTTACATTTACTTCTATCCAATCAAATAGGATTTTACATGGTGGCCCATTTCCCGTAAAATAGTGGTTTCAAAACATGCCACTGTGCGATTATTTTTTTGTGTTGTCTGACACCCTCACCATTTTCTTTTGGCTATAATTTGTTAATTCCTAGACTATTTGCGTAACACTTAACATATTCTTTGTCAGCAAGTCCTAAGGAACCCAAATATATAAGTTTTAAGGGAGCTAAGTGGCGGCGTTCAAAATATGTATTTTCTTCTAGGATAGTCGTGCTGTTACCACCTCCTCACTTCCAAACTTTTAGGGTGTCTGCTGTACTGTCAGGCTTTCAAACGTAAACCAGTATAATGTCATGTTTCCTAATAAGCGTTTTTCAGGTTTTTAAACCTAACTCTCGTAGTTGTAGTGTTTTTTATCACGGTCTATTTGAAAAAAAAAAGTTAGTGCCTCTGGCCTTTCGCGCGGGGAGGGTGGCATTAATTGTATATCGCGAGACGCGGGTTAGTGTTGCATGCGTTCCTGCTTTCCGCCCTCCCTCTCTCTATCCTAAGTTCATCTGTCTTTTCGTTTATGTTAACGTAGTGTATAAAATGAAATTAATGGAAGTATTAATTTAGGTCATTACGCAGTGTGCCTAGCTCAAGGTTTTCTTAGAAATACAGTACACGTTTTATTGTAGAAAGCGTGTAGTGATGCAGTAGGCTTTACTATCAACATGAAACGTTACAATTTGCAGACGAAGTAGAAATCAAGGGGGATTTTTGTACGCCATTGTGACAGCACTGTACTTTTACCATTTCTCTTTCCTTTTATTGAATTTATGTGTTAGGCTTTACATTTACCTTTTAATTTATATATGTGGATTTGGAATGTTTCACGACAAATGATAAAGACGAAATGGGTTCTGATTATATAGGCCACGCCCACCCGGGGCTATTTATAAATATGTCACTACTGTCACTGTGCCTGGCATGTTCAAAGTAAGTGTGTACTGGTACATTCATCCATCACAGTAACACACATAGGATTCATGGATCGTTGAACGATTGGTAACGTTTAGAATAGTTTATTTACGTTACAACACAGACGACGACACAGACGACATACAGCATATAGTACATAGCATCGAGCCGATAAACTCCTAAAGCTCCAACACTCCAACGAGCTCAATTACAGCGCCTGGTGGCGCACACCTCATATAAATGCACATCACCCATGTTCCTTAAAGAACTGCGTTCACCGCAGTTATAAATACGGCCTCATACATATGGCCCATCCAGAAAGACTGCTCACATCGCAGTACTATTAAATTCATCAAAATAGCGGTGCACTTCTTATAGAAGATGCACATTAACGATTTTCCTCAAAAGACTACGTCTCCCCTTCTCAGCAAAGGCTGCTCCCCGGCAGTTGAATAATCATCGTCATCGCTATCCCTTCTTAAGGCCCAATAATAAATAGTGGTGCACATCCACAATATTCCTCAAAGGAAAGACTGCGCAATCAGCAGTCTGCAGTAATATAACCTGCACAATATATATGGCCTAATCTCCTTCACAAAAATGTCTATGGCCTACAAAGTAATGTCTCTACCTCTCAGACTCTCCATAGCGCCTAATTGTAGACTAGTGGTGCACTTCTCATAGAACGTGCACAATAACAAAATCTCTCATAAGCTGCATCCACTGCAGTCATAAATATTATAGTACGTACCATCTTCAAATAATCTAACACATGGAAGAATATTCAATACAGGAAGAATATTCAAATACAGGCCTGTGCAAAAAGTTTCCACCGAGACACACATTGTGAAAAACACTAAACATCTTCACCGAACACTGGTCGGGAACATACACTTAGAAAAAAACACCAGGGTTGACTTCACTCCGTCAACACCTAGAACCCGACTGCCAGCGGTCACTAATCTCCCGCCCAAACAGTCACGGGACTTCGCTGTTCAACGCAGCTCAGTCCGTTCACGGACTAGCCGTGAGAACTATTTACAGTTCTACAATACAGAACAGCGCTCACGACGCTATCTGTACACTATGACTTCTTTCATATATTTATTTAAACAATTCACCGTTAATCAAGTCTACAAGCGATGCAACTATAAATTTACTCTGTCCAACCCATATACAAAGGATCACTTCCCTTTTTGACCGTAACACCTAGATTTGGTAAGTCCAGTATTATAAGTTATAGTCATACAGTTTCTCGGCTTGTACACGCTTTACCATGGAAATGGAAAAGGAAAAGAAAAGACCGCTGGTTCGCCCACTTGGGATCAGGTCTGCTAAAATATAAGAAACATCTTATGGGAAAATGCTACCACTCTATGTAAATATAAATATGTATAGACGGGGACACGATAGTCTCCCCGTCCGCTCTGTCAAATCCTGACGAATTTAAAAGATACACGGTGTTTTTCCTTACGCCTTACACACAGACACCACTGGCCGCGGAGGTGGGTCAGACTGAGTCAATGAAGACTCTTCTGCCCCTTCTTGCGGCTGGCAGTCACACGCACAGTGTGTTATTTATTATTTTCTTCTCACAATGCGCCCCGTACAAATTATTACCTATAATTTAGTATCTAGTAAATTGCCGGTGTCTGTTAATTTGTCGTATGGCATTTAAAAAAATAATAGACGCTATAATAACAATAATAAAAAAAAAGAAAAAAATATAAACCGCATTCTGTCCTCCCACTGTCAGTCGTTCTAACACCTCTAAGTTCGGTCTGGTTAACCATCTACACTGTAAACACAAATTACCGTCTCCTCTCAGCTAGATAGCGGTCGGGAACGTGGTCTAACATTTTAATTGAATATCTGGTTATGGAAATCGCTACGCGTTATTTTATTTAATACGCCTTACTTGGAAGAAAAAGATCGAAGTGCAGTATTTAACTGTATGTTTAAAGTATTTAAGTGTTTAACTTTAAATGCTATCACTGTAAAACACTTCTCACACTTAGCACTATTTACCAGAAAATCCAGAATAAAAATCTCCACGAATCACTTTTTTAACCAATAATCCAAAAGAAATGGTTTAAGGCTGCGCGCTAGAATCTTCTCAAATTCTGAGTGACGACTGATAGATGGGTTATAGAAACAGTAGTATATATATCATTAAATATTCCTTGATCTCTAATTCGTTATTTTTGCGGTCCTGTGTGAGACAAAAAATCAGAAGCTAGGGGTTTCAAGATAAAAGACTGCATGTCGGTCTTTCAGAGGTTCTTGTCTGGAGCTTTGACCGACATCAAAAGACTTTCTGTTCACTAGCGGGTTTCCGTGTAGGATGCCCGTGTTGCCAGATCAAAGGGTATTGGGGATTTTGGATTTCCCCTGAGCAAACTTCAAAGAAGTCTGTTATGTGTCTCTCTCTCTCACGTGCTATCTGTCAAGTATTATATGACTGACAGATAAGCTCGCGTGAGTGGAACGAGGTAAACCGAGGCGTGATTTGTTTCTTGTTATGACTTACAGGTCAACGAAGATTGCAAACACAGCGTTGGCTAGTGTTTAAAGAAAAGAAGGCGGGGACAAAATGGTACGTTTAAGAAATAGACAGTTGGTAAAATGCATGTTTAGCTAGTAAATCAGAGAGCAGCTATAAGATTACAATAAGATGTCAGATTACTGTAGGCTCTACTCCGGTACACGTCACAGAGATATTAATGAGAATTCGTGATCTTCTGTTAGAGACCGACACTACAATACTACAAAGCTAAGATTGCTGGAATTTAGCATCAAACATAAGGTCTGTAGGGAACCTATGAGAAGATACACCCATCGTGTATACAAGCAGCACGCTACAGGAACAGTTAGCATTCATATCCTTCGACTTATGCTGAGGGAGATTGGGCACATATGGGTTTGCCCGGAGTGCAAAGATGTCGATTCTCTTCAACAATAACAATAACAATAACGAGCATGGAGATACTGCTGGTCCCCTTCGTAGGAAATCAGCAACAAGCAGTCACGTGCTATTCCAGCGGTGTTTTCTGTTGCAAGTTGTTTAACATGATGAGGACTGCAACCTCATGCAGAACCTCAAATTAGTTGCCTTATACGATGTGCTAGAGTGTGCAGTCGTCATATTCGTTCTTAATCTTTTCATAGACCCCCAGGAATTATACAGGGTACAATTACTATTCATCATCATCATTTTCTTATGCGCTTCTTACGGATCGTGTAACCACCACTGCAGATGGTCCGCTTGCAGGAAACCTGCACCAAGCAATCTCCTGTCCTTGCAGTGGTGTTTTCTGTAGCGACTTTTTTACATGATGAGGTTGCCAGTCTCATGCACAACCTCATATTAGTTGCCTGGTACGACATGCCTGAGGATGCAGTAGTTCTGTTCTTTCTCTGTCTCTATAGGGCCACGGGAACTACAATTACTTTTACTGGCACGAAAATCACGACCACCACTACTACTAATATTACAACTAGTATTACTACTACTACTACTACATCTATTACTACTACTATTACTATTAATATTACAACTAGTAGTAAGACTACTATTATTACTACTACTACTAATATTACTACTATTACTATTACTACTACTACTAATAATAATATTGCAACTAGTAGTACTACTACCACTACAACTGCTACTAATATTACAGCAAGTAGTAGTACTACCACTATTACTACTACTACTTCTACCATCACACCACCACCGTTACTACCACCACAATCACGATCATCATTACTACTACAACCACCACTTTTACTGTTACGATTTCTACCACTACAATTACAACCATTTTACTAGAACGACCACCACCACCATAACTAACACTATTACTATTACTACCACCACAATCATGACCATTAATTTTACTACCACCACTGCTACAACAACTACTACTACAATCATCATTAACACTACCGCCAGCACCAAGACTGTTACTAATGTGACAACTGTACCTTCTGTTCCTACTACTATAACAGCCACCTCCACCCCTCTTTTTCCCGTAACACAACGACCTTCTCACCTATCACCCTTCCCACTGTTACTACTATCACATTTACCACTACCACAACTACGACTGTTAATACTGTTACTACTACTGCCTCACCATCACTTGTACTAACAGGACCATCACCAGAACTAGTAACCAGTAAACAAAAAAACAGCAAGAAAAAACCAAAGATAACAGAACCATCCCTGCCCACACGCTGCTCCCATGTGTATCAGGTATATCCCAATAATATCACAGATCGTTGCATTACTTTCAATACTTGTTAAGCTAAATAGAGAGGAATATCCCCCTACATTACGTGATATCATCTCTATGTACCGTCATAATATGACAGTACGGGGAGATATAATTGAAAGATAGCTTTCCTTCATCGTGGCGACTGGCGGCCATCAAAGGGCTTTGAATAGAATTAGTGCAGTCCGGTCTGGTGTTCTGAGATTTGGTGTTTGATGATTGGGTGTAATGTATGTGTGTGTGTGTGCGTGTGTGCGTGCGTGCGTGCGTGCGTCTGCCTGCCTGCCTGCCTGCCTGCATGCATGCATGTATGTATGTATGTATTTACTATCCACTAACTGTGGAAATTAACAATTTAGGCTATCGTACTCATGTTATCGTACTGATAATTGGTAGTTTGGGACATGTGCATGCAAAGTGTGTAAGTAGATTATTGTCGCTAGGGTTGCGGAAATTTGAAGCCAAAGTTTTATGTAAATACAGAATATGGAAACTTCGATGTAAAAAACATCCATTTTAAATTGCTGGAGATGTTTTTCGAACTTTTCTAAAGTCTAATCTCAATTATGCTCTGTTTAAAATATCAAATTACTCTTTTATTTGATGCTATATTTAGTATCTCACACCACTACCTGTCAATGTATTTTATGGCACACAAAGATTCTGACAAAACCCCCATGTGAAAAATACCCATATTGATCTACTTGAAAGGTATTCCACAGAAATTTTGTAAATTTTAACAATACTCCTTTTTGGTATGTTGTACCATATCATTACATGCCAATGTCTTTTAGAAAGCTTAAAGGTTGTTATATACGTGTAACGCAAACATTCGATGTTAAAAAACCCACATAGAACTACTTGAGACGTCTTCCAAATGTCACTGATTGCCTCCCCTGCTTTGCAGGGGTGGTCCAACAGTGACCAAAACTCAAGAGTATCCAATATTGGCTTCCAAGGTATCTACCTGCGCGCAAGATTGCCCCTGGCAGTGATGTAGATAGAAGATTAATGACACTTCTACCTTAAGGGCGCTTTCACAAGATATTTCCAGAAGTCACGAACAATGTTGCATTGGGCCGAACAATTGTTAACGCATTAAATCTGGTCCATCGCCTTTTGTGAAGGATTTAAGCAATGGTTTAGCCCGATCAAGCCTCCAGTTGGTGTAATCCAACGAAATTCCTCTTTTAAGTAGTAGCTCTTTTTAGAGGTAAATATATGTCTAGGTATTTATATATATTAAAGAATGCGGCTCATACGTTTGCTTTCATACATAAAAGAAACTGAATCGACTATGATTGTTTCGTTTTAAAACAACAGGTAACAAATTTAATAATCAGTTAGTATTAACAGTTTAAAATATATAAAATGATGGTGAATTTTATATTGGAATCAAATTTTCTCTTCACTGAGAATTAGGGTGAGGATATATCAAAAGTCCTTTTTGCTGGTGCATTTTTACAAGCACTTAACTTTTATGAGGGAGTCCTGCAGCTGTGGTTCATCAATACTGTGATGACGAAAGCCTTCTCCACACTCTCTTCCACTGTGGGCGGTTAGGGTGGATGATTTTTTCTCACACTAGCGGTGTTAGTACCACAAATCGTCTGATGGCTTGTAACCACGAACTTAAGACAAATAGAAAGAAACAAATGCCCGCTAAGTACATTTGTTTGCCGCAAACTAACAGGCCCATTGTCATGCGCTCCACCCACCAATGTTAACCTCTCAGAAGAATTAAATTTCCGAGCATTGTAACTCAGGGAATATGATGAAAATTCACCAATATCCTTCTGGGTGTTAACTAGGAACTTGCGTCTGGAGTGCGTGAATAATGATTTGCCTGAATTACAATTTAAAAAAGGTACATAAATCTCACAAGAAAAAAATGTTACGCCTTAGGCACATGTGATGTAATCATCACTCATTACTCCTCACTACTCCCATCGGAGTCGGGGGTCGCTCTGCTGTCGGGTTTCCCGCACGACTAGTCAGAAACAATCACCAGCTCTTGCAGTAGTGGTTCATACACATACTATTTTCATATGTTGAGGTTGCCAGCCTTGTATATAACCACTTAGCAAGAAACCTGTAGACTTTACATTAGTAAATAAATTGTTTAAACTTACCCCACAATTTTGGGAATACACAATCTCCTTGCATAGATTTCGACTGGACACAGCTCTATATTAGAAGCTTCGACATCACTTAGGTCTGGAAATTAGAGCTAATTCCTCTGACGGCGAGTGTTCTGCAAAATCCTTGGCCTGGGAACACTTTTGTTAAATTCCTCTATGGCTTGGTCTGGGAAATTAGAGTTAATTCCTCTGACGGCGTGTGTTCTGCGAAGGCCTGGAAAAACGTTTGTTAAATTCCTCTATGACGTGTGATCAAATTCCTAGGATTCCAGTCTTGTTAATTAAAGTCCTGGCCCCGTTAAGTTTCCAGTCTTGTATTAAAAATGCGGGTTTACTTCTGAATTCCAAAGTTGCCCAATACTCGATCTGTTACTATAGTTGTGGAATGTCTAAGTCCAATGTCTCCTTTTTCTTTCTGGCTTTTAGGAGTAGCTGATATGACTTGTGCGCTGCAGTCTCTATGTGTGATTTGTGTCTGTGTTTTCATCCCACTATATTCTCAGTTCTTAGTGCAAATCGCAGACTGCACTTCCGACTAGTGTGCCAATAAAATGCATTGTATATTTCAGCTCCTCACAATGAACCAATCAAATCTCTCTAGCAAAGGGTTGGGTGTTTCATTTTAAAATATCCCCTCGCGTGTTTCAAAATATTAAATTTAATATCCGCGCATGACCTTTTCAGTGATGTCATATCGTTGCGTAAGACTTCCGGCTGCACCTATCTGCCTCTCGCCATATTGTGACCATGTGTTCCTGGCGTACCGTCTACAAATCCTGAGTTTTCAGACAGATTATCTGTGATAATTACACACAGGGATGGTCTAAGCGGAAACAAATTACGCATTACAACCTGTGTTTCGCTAGACGGATCTCCGTCAGATTAGCCACACAATATGGGGGTTCTATTCATAGACAGTGCACAATGCAAGCTTGAATAAACAGGCACAGTCGCTTAGAAAAGATGGTTAGCCTGATAATACGTGATAAAATATTATCGCTGCCCGGGTCAATAAACCTGGCGTAACACAACCAGTCGAAGAGTGAAGTGTTAGATTTAACTCTACTTGATCCAGCATAGAGAGTAAATAATGGTGCATAAAATATGCCACAGGGGAGAGAAAAATAAGAAAATATCACTCGCACGGGAATGTAATGCAATCCTGCCGGATTGGACTTGAAATCGCACAACCGTATCGTCACATCACACTTTATGTAAATTCTAATGATTCTCCTATATGCCATGTTGAATTTTATTATATCATGTCAGTACTTATCAATGTATTTTCTGGAGACTAAAGATTTTGATATGTATGTATGTATGTATCTGTCTATGTAAGGATGTATGTATGTATGTATGAATGTGTATATATATATATATATATATATATATATATATATATATATATATATATATATATATATATATATATATATATATATATATATTATATATATATATATATATATATATATATATATATATATATATATATATATACAATATATATACAATATATATATATATATATATATATATATATATATATATATATATATATATATATATATATATATATATATATATATATATATATATATATATATATATATATATATATATATATATATATATATAAAATATATAAAAGAGACATTTTTCACACTGTTGTTTGATCTAATCTCCTACATGACATGGTATTTAATATATCACTCCATTGTTGTATTTAATCTATCACACCACCACATATCAATATATTTTTATGGAGAATAAAGATGCTGATATGTATTTAAAAGATAGGGACATAGTCGATGTAAAACACAACCACACCCACATACCTACACACATACACACACACACACACAACACCAATATTGAACTACATGAGACACATTCCACATCAGATGATTCTCCAATATGCCATGTTGTATTTTATTATAAGTTGGTAAGAAGACGAAGACGGCTGTATACCGCTCCACCTATGTCCCAGTCTTGACGTATGGATGCTTGTCATGGGCAATGACTACAATTCACATAAGCCAGATCCAAACCTCAGAAATGAGGTATCTGATGAAGGTGGTTGAAGTAACAAGAAGAGACATGGTCTTCAACCAGACGATACGTCAAGGCTTAAAAACCCAACCCCTGCAGACCCAAGTAGAACAGTCCTAACTGAGATGGTTTGGCCATGTCTGCAGAATGGGAGAAGACCGGCTACAACGGCAAGCATGGGAAACTAAGAGTCAGGGATCTAGACCTCCAGGACGACCCAAAGTCCGCTGGGAGGACAACATTAGACAATCTTTGAAGGACCGAGAACTAGAATGGAACCAAGCCAGGAGGAAGACAGCCGATATAATAGTATGGCGCTCTCTCTTACAAACCTTTACACCTCACGGTAGAAGAGGAACGACTAAGTAAGTATTTTATTATATCATATCAGTACATGTCAATGTATTAAAGGCAGAATACAGATTCTGATGTGTATATGTGTATGCGTGAGTGTATATGCATGTATGTGTACTTATGTTGGTGTGTATGCATTAATAGTGTAGTTCCAGGAACTCTCTAAGGAGACAAAGAAAATACTGCTCCCTCAGACATGATTTAAGATGCGATTAATATGAGATTGTACAAATGAGATAGTACATATGAGATTGTACATATGAGATTGTACATATGAGATTGTACATATGAGAATGTACATATGAGATTGTACAAATCAGATTGTACATATGAGATTGTACATATGAGATTGTACATATGAGATTGTACATATGAGATTGTACGTATGAGGTTGCCAACCTTGCCATGTAAAACTTATTGCTATAGAAACCAGCGCTTCAAGAGCACGTGCAATTCTGATGCAGATTTTCTATAAGGGAACCAACTCTAGCGGTGGTTCTTTACTTAGAGTCTACTGTATTATATTTCTATGAGCTGAATTCGATGGTTTAACAATCAAATATGTAGCGAGCAAGAAGAGAAATGAGGCATCCCTGTCGCACTCCAGCACTCTACCCTCAACCAAAATGGCTTTGTAAGCTTTCCTTCATGAAGAAGGAAACCATGGGAAGTAAAAACAAGGCAAGAACAATTTTAAGAAAAATAAATGCATAGTTATTGACGGATGACAGAAAGACGAAGAACACGTGACATAGTAGAGCTACTGTGTTATTGACAGCCCACGTCGTATATTGGTTTTCTTACGAGCACGTAACACGCCAAAACATGGCGGGGAAATAATTCGGTTGTGCTCTTTCTGATGCACGTCCTGATAACGGCACTAATTCATCTTTGATCATTTTATTCATCTCCCCTTTTCCTTCAGAAATAAATCAATGACATACAAAGAGTGGCACGAAAACATAGCAACTTCGTGTACGATGATCAATAATGCTTCTCTGGCTAAATGTATGAATTTGATAGAGAATAATTGTGCGATGAACTCTGCTTAATATAAATATTGAAAATTCCAGAACTTATGTCATAAAAAATGGATATTTATGAAACACCTGCCTTGAAGAGAGGGGGGCGCAATTCCCCGCTAGTTTCAAAGCCACAATGCGCGGCTTTTCCGTAATTTTCGAAACTGCACCATGAAAAGATTGTCAGTTTTGTTGGAATCTGCTACGGACGGGACACTAAGAATATTAAAACGTTGAATAACCAGTGTATTCGCCGCGCATTACTTGCTACAGCAGTGCAGTTATTCAAATTTACACAAGCTTCCATGTCTTTTCAACTTAACTTTAAAGAGAATTTCATTCTGTGCACACTCTCCGTTACTTTCTGCCTTTCTCTATCTCCTTCCTTTCCTTCTTTCTGTCTTTCATTGCAGCTTTTCTCCAGTAGGGCATGGTGGAAAGCACACAATAGATAAATCTACTTTGAAATAAATGAAACGATATAGACAGATACGTAGACAGTTAGACAGATAGATAACTACAGACGTCTTGTCTGGCAGACAGACGATAGACATATGGCTGGATGGATAAATAGATAGACAGATAGACAGACGGACGGACAGGCGGATAGACAGAGAAACAGAGAGACTGATAGATAGATTGATAGATAAATAGATAAATAGATAGATAGACAGACAGATAGATAGATAGATAGATAGATAGATAGATAGATAGATAGATAGATAGATAGATAGATAGATAGATAGATAGATAGATAGATAGATAGATAGATAGATAGATAGATAGATAGATACGAAAAAACGAAACTGTGGTAAGCCGGCTTACCATACTTTTTAATCCAGCATACAGCAGCAAGTGAGAATGTAACGGCATTTCTCTGATATTGGGACCGCTTTGTCAAAGAATAACCACCACTAGCGGAGTGCTATAGATGTTTGTGCAGAGAGGCTGGAATTTACTTTAGTCTACTTTAAAAAAATATATTTTTTATATTAGGTCTTCGATAGCAAGACTAAGACATGTGTGACTTCGTTTGTGTTTGACTGTGTGACATAGGAAATACTACACGAGTGTCTTGCCGTTCCTAGCTCTCGCAATTATAAGTATGCCAACGTGTTCTTTGCTTAGAAAGTTTTACATAGTTTAATAAGGCATTTTAAAATTAGTGAATAATTGGCGCGGGCCCTTGTAGTTCCGGGGGGGGGGGGGGGGGTGGGGTCTCTGAAGTGAGATAGAAATAATAGGACTACCTCATCCTCCGATTACGAGCGTAATATAAGTTAAACTAATATAAGTTAAACTAATATAAGTTAAACTAATATAAGTTAAACTAATATAAGTTAAACTAATATAAGTTAAACTAATATAAGTTAAACTAATATAAGTTAAACTAATATAAGTTAAACTAATATCTTCTTCTTCCTCGTTCGTCCTGAAAAAGACATTGGTTGCGTTGTGTCTGTTTACGCCGGAGCTGTGATATCTGCACATTTCGGTCGACACATCCGACTTCAGCACGGCATGTTTTGGGACCGGGTTTGCCTTCCCTCTGCGACCCTTACTCTCTCAGCCAGACTGCAGTGATGCAGCCTGTTTCCAGGACCACCACGTGGAGGTGGAGTAGAGTCTTGGTCAGCTCTGGTTCGCTGACCCTGATGCAAGCAGTCAAGCTATGGGTCGCTGACTGCATTCTCTATTGTTGCATCTTTGGGTCCCAAAACTAATATAAGTTAAACGAATATAAGTTAACCGAATATAAGTTAAACGAATATAAGTTAAACTAATATAAGTTAAACTAATATAAGTTAAACTAATATAAGTTAAACTAATATAAGTTTGTGCTTGCGGCTGGCAACTTCATAATGTAACACAAATTGCTACAGAAGCCATTGCTGTAAAAGCTTGTGAAGGCTTTGTGCAGGGACCAGTTACAATGGTGGTTCCATGCTCTTTAAATGAGCGCAAAGGAAGATGAAATGATAATAATTAAGTTAGTTATAGTTGGCGCCTGCGTCCGACTGGCAGAGTGGTTACAACGGTTGCCTCTTGCTGCAAAATTACCGGGTTCGAAACCTGGTACGGTCACGCTCCAATCTACCCAGCTGTAAATGGGTACATGGAACTGCTCTTGAATTAAGGAAGGCAACGGCAGCAAGGAAAGGAATTGATCACCCCACCTCGCCAAACTGTACCTAGTATAGTGAAGTCTCTAACACACTACTTCCCTACGTAAGTATCTACTACAGGACTCCCTTTAACCTTTACAGTACCGTAGTTTTAGTAGGTGCAGGCTTTACAATTTTATGAGTTGTCAGACCAGCCGAGAATCGTATGGGAGGATATCTTAAATGTAAACATAAAAAAGTTTATTTTAATGCGATTGTTTTTTTTTTAACGAAACAATGTGTATTTTAACGCCGCAACTATTATTATTGTTGTTATTAATTAATTATTTAGTTATAATCACCATTATTGGATTAATATTCCTTACCAGGTAAGAAGACGGTCTCATTATAATTGACATTCAGTCATTCATTTCATTTCGTTCTTCTTATGATCCCTTTGCAACAAGTCTTCATCAAACCCGAGCTTTTGTAATGGCGATTTTTGTTTAGCAATTTCTTTTACATGATCAGGTTGCCAGCCTCATACACAACCTCCATATTTTAGTCGCCTCTTACGACATGCTTGAAGACGCAGTAGTCTGAAAGAACCCACGGGAAATACATGGTGGCGGTGAACATTAATTGTCATGAAATGACTTATACAGGGTGTCCCATAAGTTGCGCAACATAAACATTATACCTGTTTATGATATATTGTATTTCTTCGATGCAAATGTAACAGGAGAGACGTATCTCGAAATGATGCAAATATTTGTCATTCCAGAACTGGTCGATATTCCATTGGTAGAAGGGTCTAGGTTGTGGTTTCAACAGGATGGTACACCACCGCATTTTTCCACCGTAGTACGAACATTTTTAGACGAAGCATTCCCAGGCAAATGGATCGGTCATATAGGACCTGTCGAATGGATTTCTAGGCCCTCAGATCTCACGCCTCGGGATTTCTTTTTGTGGGGTTATCTGAAATCAGTGGTTTACGGTAATCGACCAAAATCCAATAAAGACCTTATGAATGCCGTTACATCTGAATGCCAACACATTAATAGACATCGACGGCTGCTAAAGAATGTGCAAAAATCATGCCTCTCACGCGCCAGGAAGTGCCTGGAAAACAATGAAGACCAATCTGAACATTTATTATAATATAATAATTAATTATATTTCTAATAATAATTATATAAATATTTCCTATGTTGAATGACTTTTGGGACACCCTGCAATTTGTGAAATATCTTGTCGCAGGTATAATTAGTCTACCGTCGACACAGAGACAACGCTTGATCGGATATGATTATTACTTCATTATTGGTTCCATCTCATTTATTTATTGTTCGCGTGGTCTATATAATTGGCAGAAGAAGCAGAAATTTATATTACCAGTGATAGTAAAACTAGTAACAACAGTGAAGATGTTATTGGAGTAAAACTCAGCAGAAGCAGTAGTGTTACACCAACAGTAGCAGTGACAGTAGTAGTAATAGTACAAGTAGTAGTGGTACTAGTGGTAGCAGTAGTGGTCGTCGTAGTAATATTAGTAGTGATAATGATACGAAAAACAACCACAGCTGTAGCAGCAAAAATGCTGATTGTAGTTGTCGTGGTCAAGGCCGATCTAACCGTTATGAGAATTAGGCGGTTGCATAGGGCGGTAAAATACAGGGGCCGGCAATATTGAAGGAACTAAAGCATTGGAATAATGAACTACAAAAGTCGTAAAATCGAGGGGGAAAAAAATTAATTAATTAATGTGGATCTTCCACGCCATTGTAAAAATAAAGTGCATACTCATATTTGTATTAGCGCATGTTTTTTTTTGTGTTAGAGAATATGTACACTACTGCGAGGCTAATGAGCTTCTTTGTTCGGGCCCCTAATACTTTTACTCCTGCCTTGGTTGTGGTAAATTCAGTAATAGTCTTTATTTTTAGTAGTCGTCACAGCAGTAGTAGTAATAGTAGTAGTATTAGTAGTAACCTTACTAATAATAGTAACTTTAGTAATAACTACAACAGCTGTAGCAGCAGCAACGCTAGTAGCAGTTGTTGTTGTTGTAAAAGCAGCACAAGTCAGTCTTGTAGCAGATTTAATAATAATGTTACGGTATGTATTTGACTGCGCAAACGAGACATTGCTCATTATTAGTCGTTTGCGCACTTAAATGTACCACTGATGAAAGAGACGCGTTATTGTTGTTAGATGACGGGTGTCCGTTAGAGGGAGTTCCTGCCATGTGAGCCTGATAATAGCAGTATTGGTAGTAGCCGTAGTTACAATAGTAATAGTAATAATAATAATGATAATAATGTTAATAATAATGATATCGACAACAGTTGTAGCTACCGGACCGCTGGTAGTAGTTGTCGTGTTGTAAAAGCAGCAAAAGTCATAGTCCTGTAGCAGTTTTGTAGTAATAATAGCAGTATCGATAGAAGCCATGGTAACAATAATAACAGTAATAATCACAACAACAACACTTGTAGCTGCAGGACCATTGGTAGTTGTTGTTGTGGTAAAAGAAACAATAAGCGCAGGTTTATAGTGGCATCAATAGTAGCAGCAGCAGTAGTAATAATAGTTGTAGTAGTAGATGTGGTAACAACACTAATTACGAC
Source organism: Oreohelix idahoensis (assembly GCA_024509875.1). Classification (NCBI taxonomy): domain Eukaryota; kingdom Metazoa; phylum Mollusca; class Gastropoda; order Stylommatophora; family Oreohelicidae; genus Oreohelix; species Oreohelix idahoensis. The sequence goes on from JAMPIV010005525.1 coordinate 864,589, forward strand.
AGCAACTGTAGCAGCACCAACACTGGTAGTAGTAGTTGTTGTGGTAAAAGTAGCAATAGTCGTAGTTTTAAAGTAGTAGTAGCAATTGTAGTAGTCGTCGTAGTAATTCTAATAATAATATTAAAGCGGCAACAGTTTTAGCGGTAGCAGCGTTGTTAGAAGTAGTTGTTTTTGTGGAGGAAAAAGCAGCAATAAGCGTAGTTTTATAGTACTAGTAGCAGCAATAGTAGCAGCAGCAGTAGTAATAGTAGTAGTAGTAGAAGTGATAATAACAGTAATAGCGACAACAACTGTAGCAGGAGGAACGCTGGTAGTAGTAGTTGTTGTGGTAAAAGTAACAAAGGTCGTAGAGTTATATTAAAAGTAGCAGCAATAGTAGAAGCAGCAGTAGTAATAGTAGTAGTTGTTGTTGTAAAGGTAGTAGAGGCAATAGTAGTAGCAGCAGCAGCAGTAGTAATAACAATAATAAACGACAAAAACTGTAGCAGCAACAACACTGGTAGTAGTTGTTATAGTAAAAGTAGCAATAGTCGTGGTCTTAAAGTAGTGGTAGCAGTAATGTAAAGGTAATAATAATAACAATAACAGTTGTAGCAGCAACATCATTGGTAGAAGTTGTAGTTGTTGGGGTAAAAGTAGCAATGGTCGTATTTTTAAAGTAGTTGTAGCAGCAGAATTAGCAATAGTGATAATAATTTTTAAAAATTAATAATAACGACAACTGTTAGATCAGCACCGACACTGACATACGTAGTAGTTGTTGTTGAAGTAAAAGTAGCAATAGTAGTAGTTAAAAGCAGTAGTAGACAAAATATTAAACACGGAAGAAGAACAGAAAAAAACTTAGTGATATAAGCACGGACCCAATAAGTTTTTAATTTAGAGACTCCGTGACGCTGAGCTGTTCGGTACAATCTTCCAACTGTTATAGAGCCAGCAAAATGCAATTGTAATTCTACACTAGAAAGACAACAAGCATATACATATGCCCTTAACTCCCCGTTTGTCATATTTGTGTTTAAATAGATAATGTACATCTTTTTTTCCCTGGATGCTTTGCAATCTCTTTTCACACCACTGTGTGTGCAGCGTCGGCGTAGAGAGCGGTCCTTGCCAAGACGAGTCCTATTCAAGGTTTCTTCATGACGTGCTAGCAGATATACATTTTAAGTCCTTTTCAGGGCTTCGGAGCTATCAGCGCTGCAAGTGCTAGCAGTGTTTTTTCAGGATGAGCCCTTTTCAGGGCTACGCCATGCTGGGTGATGGACGCCTTAGTGCTTCTCGGGGCTTATCATTTATCCAAGCTGTACTAGAGTTGATAGAGTTAACTGATTTTAAATGGCCGTTGGGCTCTGACAAAACCAACAGACTTCAGTCCGGGCTGAAAGGAACGTACCTCGCCACCAAAAGGCAAAAACGGATGGAAAAAAAAACAACTACAGTTGTAGCAGATTTCTTAGTTTTTAATCTTTTTCTCGTTTAGATGTTCAAGGAGCATGAGTTTACTGCTGTAGCCGCTCTTTGCAGGAAGCTTGTGTCAAACCCATTCCGTGTGCTCTTGGTGTGGTGGTCTGTGGCGCATTTTTTTTTTAGGTACTACGAAGTTGCTAGCCTCGTGTACAACCAATTTTTAGTCTTTTTAATATATAATCAATAGAGCGCCGTGGTTCGGTTCTATACTTTCCTATATCGGGTTCGCACCTATGAGAAACACATGATTTATACTTATAGGTTAGCTTTTACGTACGAATGGCGGAATGGCTAGTACACTTGCTACTGGGGACAAAGGGACCACATTTAAAACCAAGTTGCGGTCACACTCGTCTGTTCAGTTGTAACAAAGCGCACGTGACCTGACTCTGCTCTTGAATTAGAGAAGACACAAGCAAGGAAGAAGGAAACTGGCCACCCCATCTCATAAATGCGATTACGTATTGTAGGTGAAGTCTCTAACATTTTAATCACCAACGGCATCATCTGCAAGGCGACTACATCTCCCTATGAATAGACGAGCTTTAAAACCAGTGATCCGATAAAGGTAAAAGTCAAACCATATTTTAGAATTATGTACAAAATTAAATTAGTTTTTCACACGCTTAGTTAGTTCCCTGTGGTCTCTGAAGAGACAAAGAAAGAATAGAACTGCGGTAGTGCACCATCAGTCATGTTGTACCATGCGATTAATATGAGGTTGTGTATGGGGCTGGCAACCTCATCATGTCAAACAAAACCCATTTAGTCACAGAAACCAACACTGCAAGAGCATGTTGATGCTTGGTGCAGGCTTCCTGTTGGGCCAACTGCAGGGGTGGTTCCATTCTCTGCGAGGAACGCAAAAGAAATTGATGATGACAAACAGACAGTCATTAAAGAAAGAACTATTCCGCAAAACGTATTGTGGTACACAAAGACAGACACAGAAAATGCACAAGTTGAGAAGATTATCAAGAGAGAAATGAAACAAGGCTTTAAAAAATCATTTTTTAACATCCCGAAATAAAATCATGAAAATGGCTGTATACCGCTCCACCAATGTCCCAGTCTTGACGTATGGATGCGAGTAATGAGCAATTAATCCAGTCAGATCCAAACCTCAGAACTGAGGTATCTGGGAAATGTGATTGAAGTAACATAAAGAGACATGGTCCGCAACCAGACGATACGTCAAGGCCTAAAAACCCAACCCCTGCAGACCTAAGTAGAACAGTCCCAACTAAGATGGTTTGGCCATGTTTGCAGAATGAGAGAAGATCGGCTGCCACAGCAGGTATGGGAGGCTAACAGCCAGGGATTCAGACCTCCAGGACGACCCAGAGTCCGCTGGGAGGACAAGATTAGACAATCTCTGAAGGACTGAGGACTAGAATGGAACCAGACCAGGAGGAGGACAGCCGATTGTAAAGTATGGCGCTCTCTCTTCAAAACCTCTACACCTCACGGTAGAAGAGGAAATACTAAGTAAGTAAGAAATAAAATCAACAGTAATTTGACAGCTGATGAAACTATCTGCGTAAGAGCAGGGTCTTAAAAGGGAACAATGTATGTTGAAATAGAAAATGACATTAGATCTAAGCACGTAACACAACTGGGAACATAATTTTATTTGTTATAAGATTTATTAGGATCACAATTTAATATCGGACTTTTGTGTCTAGGTTGAACGGTGTGCGTCTCGCTAAATCGAGGCAAAACTCATAATTAAAACAGTAAATAAATAAATTAAAAGGAGGAGTTGCAAGAAAGAAACGAATTACAGTACTTGTTGTACTAGGATTAATGCCTTGAGTAAGTAGTAATGTAAAGTCTTGTGATGCCCTCTCAATAATATCAGCGCTGAAGAGCCACCAAACTAAAGGATTGAAAGATCTGATAATCTCCCTTGAAAGACTGGCCGAATGCTTCAAGAAGTGCACTATCCAGTGGATACCAGCCCATTGCAACATACCAGGAAATGAAGAGGCAGATAGACTTGCTAAAGAAGGAGGTGCCTTACAGCAAAATGATATAGAGACAACTTATGCAACGGCAAAGACCACTATAAAGGCTACATTCAAGTCCAAATGGGAAAGAGAGCACCCGGGACATTTGAAAAATGACGCATATCATCAACTATCCAGAAAAGAACAGGTCATCATTTTTCGACTACTCACTGGACACAACAGATTGAGATACCATCTGTACCACAAATACAAAATTGGTGCAACAGATCTCTGCACCTGCGGTACCAGCCCGATGACAGTCGAACACCTGCTGCAGTACTGCCCAACCTACAGTAATGAACGGGATAGCATATGGCAACAACCCACTTCTGTCAACGAAAAACTGTTTGGAGATGTCGGGAACCTTGAGTTGACTGCTGCCTTTATTAGAGTCATAAATGTGGAGGTCTGAGGGCGAACGAGGAAGAAGAAGAAGAAGTTTGTTAAAGGAACGGAATTCGGGGTCTATTCTGCATTATCGTAATTAACACGGTCATTTTCTTCTTTTACTACTTAAGAACTCTACATTTGAAGTTCATCGTGAGAACAGAGTTCGTTTTAATTCGGCCTTATTCTTGATGAGAATTCTCTAAGCTATTTTTTATTCCAGTTTTTCAGATAAATTCTACGTTTCTATTTATTTTCTTCCGTTCTATTTTTTTAAATCATACTAACTTCTTTCAATGCTAATTTCCCTCGGCTGTCTGTAAGCCTCAGGTTTTTTTTTTTTTTTTTTTGCTTTTATTTGTTTGACGTGGAACCGTGTCCTTTCTTCTTCTGTTCTAAAACTAGTTTTTTGTCTCATTTTGGCGAGACGAGCTTCAGCCTAGACACAAAGGTCCGTTGGTTATAGTAAGGCCCATGTCCAAATATAAAATACTTTGTGGTCTAGGGTAGTGGTTTTCACGTGGGCCATATGGCCCCCCAGGGAGCCATGCAATCGTTTTAGGGGGCCAAAGTAAGATGGTAAAGTGGTAAAGTACTTTTTTTCCAACTAACAGCGACTATAAAAGGGGGGGGGGGGGGGGGCACAAAGGTAAATGAGGCTCAGAAAGGGGGGAGGGGGCATGAGCAAAACAAGGTTGAGAACCCGTGGTCTAGGGTCAGCAATCATAACCTTGGTTGCCAGTAGGTCAACACTTTTCACTCGGTGCCTTAACACTTGTCTCCGTTTTATAAATCTTTCGTGCTAGTGAACGTATCTCTCGTAGTTCTTTGCTTTTTTTTTTTTTCTGTCCAGTTTGTTAGAACTGTCTGCCAAGGTTGTTTTGGTCAACCATATTTCTTGTTTCGTAGATTGTTCCTTGAAGCAATGCTTTCTAAGTGGTTGTACAACTGTTAGGTACTGGCCTTCGATTTTGGGAACCTAAATATTCTCCTAATAAAACTATGTCTTTCCATGACAGTCTTCATACCTGTGATGTCAGTCTTCAGTTACCATCTCCGTGTGCTTGTCAATCTTCCTCTACCTACCTTACCTTGGGAATTTCAGAACAAGGACTGCAATGTACCGTTATCAATACGCTTTCTCAACATGCGTGCGTACCATCCAACGCGAGATCCCTCTTCTCACACAACTTATTTAGCAATCTGTTAGAACAGGGCTTCTTAGCTTTTATTGGTCCATGGTCCGCTTTGATGGTTCGGTTTAAAAAAAAAAAAATTTCCATAGGGTTGGTCCACATATGACGTCACACAGAGAGGGGGGTTAAATTTTATGACGTTGTGTGACGATAGTGGGGAGGGGTTTTTGGAAAAAATGTGACGTCACATTCGCTTCTTTCGTAAATGATGTTCCAGCTTTTATCAGCAATTGTTAGCTTGTATCCGGATAAGTTAACTTTCATCCGCGTACGTTAACTTTTATCCACAATAGTTAACACCCTCGATGACTACTTGTATTAATATCATGATCTCAGCTGAAATATCGCTTAATTGTTATAACCTTTAATTGGTTTAAAGTAATGTCTATTATATATTTCTTTTTTTTTAAATAATATAATACACACCTTAAAAAACAAAAAGCAGACTAAATAAATTTTACGTTGTAAAATTAGATTTAAAAGAAAACAGTAACAAGTTATTAACTTCGCTACAACAGTCTGATGAGATAAGGACACACACGTTTAGCTAGTTAATCAACTCTGTGTGTGTGTGAGAGCATATGTCAGTGTGTGGATGTGGGGGAACAAAATGAAAATGCTTTTATTTGAGTACTGCACAGGTTGGGCCCTGTCTCGTACTGGGACGCAGCACATGAAAGGGACGATCTTTGTAAAAGCCGGATAAATGAAACACTACTTAAAAGATATTGTGTCTGCACTACTTAATTCACAGTTAACCATTTTGCCAACGAACTGGCTATTCTGTACATAACCGTAATCAGATGCAAGGCAAAATGCAAATACGTGATGAGAGGTCACAGTTAGTGGGTCTGAATATACACAGGGAGAAAACATAGACTGTGGCGTGACGCCACCGTGTTTCCAACCCGTTACCTTTGCCGCGAAAAGCCTGCGCTCTAACCACGGACGCTCTCATTAATGCGTGCTTGTCTAAAATAGAAGGATTGTAGTGGTATGACAAAATCACTAATGTCGAACTGATGACACGAACCAGGCAAGTGTTAGAAGAACAAGACATGAGAAGAAGACGCTGAAGATGGATAAGACACACATTGAGCAAACATACTCAAAGCTTTACCAGACAGTCTTTGTTCTAGAATCTCCATGGAATGAGAGGCAGAGTGTTGTGTACCTTGTTGCTAGTGTTGTGCATTCAATTCACAAAATAATAAATAAGGCGTTGTACAAAGAACCACAATTTAATTAATTCAATAGAACACTCATGTTGACGACCAAGATGAATATGTACACAATGAGTACATGATAAGGAACGTATGTTCTTAGCTGAACTGCCATCCAGCAAAATACAGTGGGAAAAAACGTGCGGCTCTTGGCTGGTCACCCTACAACATCTGATTCGTGCGGTCATCGCACATTACCGCACAAAGCCGATATAACAGGAACGAAGCAGGCGTTCAGTTCTAACTTTAACAGTTCCTCCCCAGCAATTAAGAACTGGGATCGAATCTGACAACTAGTCTTCGTTGTCTTTGAGATCTTCGTGGAGGCACTGCGACATTGTTAAGGTATTATTATGTATATTACATGTTGTATGCTTCAGGACTATATCGTTCCCCATACTGGCCACCATGTTCTCTCTGTTATATTGGGGTTTGAGAGAGTTGGTTGAGAATCGTGCTGATTTATATATATATATGATACGCTGTGAGTGTCCAACAACATTTACGTCAAACTTGGTGTCGCAAAATTGGTTTCAAGTCATTGCAAACGTGTTCATGTAGATTTATAAACCCGTCAACGATCGATTGACCGCTTTCAAAATGGCGGCATATCAGCGAAATGTGTATCAGACAGAGGAAATCGCCAAGGATATATAAAAGCAGAAGGGAACCATTATGAAAAGGATTTCACATTGGGGTCCAGGAAAGGATTATGTATAACTGCATAATAGAAGAAACGGTAGGAAATTATCATTTACGGAGATATATGCGTATTACGGCTGCCCACAGTTACGCTGAAACACTAGTAAACCCACTTCTGTACTAAATACTAAAATCAACAAATAACAGTTTGGGAAATTACATGGATAGGAAGGTAGAGATTTATCAACTGTATAAAACAAGATAAGATGGAACAATATGGATATTATATATGCCGAGAATGAGAAAGGCAAAATTTCAGTCGACGCACAGATCGGCTGAAATCGCTGTTCGGGAAAGATTTTTCAGGCCTAGTTCTAAGCTGTGACGTCAGTACCCTCCGATACGCTCGCGCTATGCGTATATAAGCGTATCGGTAAAACTGGAGAGACACACATCGAAAGAGGTTTGAGACAGACGGGCGGACGGCAGATAATCGCCACTACGCTACATCTATCTGAAGTGTGAGCGAATCGCCATAAGTTTCAGTCAGTATCTGGAGTCTGAGGGTTCCATGAAATAACTCAAACCAGACTGTCCAGTATCAGAAACCTGTGTTGTTCATCAGAGGCAATCCCACAAACGTGCAGGACCCCAAAGAGTGAACTTCAACTGGTCTTCGGCATCCCTAGTGCTGGGTCTACCGATATTGATATATGCAACGGACAGTCAGTGTCAGCAGGATCAAGAGTCAGACAAGTGTCACTTAGGACACTGACCACCACAATATATATAAAACAGCAAATAGTGAAAATCCATAGTTCAGTCAACTGATGACAATTAATTGGAAAGTCAAGAGACTAAAAACAGTGATTGCAGATTGCAGTAACTTTAATATTCAAGATCTTGAAGTCTAAACAGACAATAATAGTAATTGTGTGAATACTTATATATATATATATATGTATATGCTCTTTTCAAACTAGTAGAAATAGAATATTAGTGTAATTATTAAACTATTTTAACTGTACCTGAGGATTTATTCACTTCTTCCATTTGTGGTTTCAGTGAATGTTCATTTTACTTATCCCCTAGAATATAGTAATCATAAGATAGTCACAGGGAGGAGACGCCTTAAATCCTGGTACAACTTCTTACCAACTGGCCAGGGTTTTCACAGTCTGACTATTTATATGATATCCATACACCAGTACTTATTTCTAAGACTGGGGTATTACTTGTAAGACCAGAACTCTTTACTGGCATACTATCCTGGTAGCATATGACATACCTGGATTCCTATATAGATATCTAACTCTAATTAACCTCCCGCTACACTTGGATAAAGTTAATAACGATCTTTGTGGCTGGGTCCACGGACGAGTACATTTAATTACGAATCATTACAACATTCAGGTAATTATATGGTTGTACATACATAATTCAGTCTCCTGCAGTCAATAATGCATCGTCGCATGTCAAGCCTATATACTTGCAATGCCGGCAAGCGGACTCATTGGTGTAGTGATAGCTGACAGCTGGCGATGGAAATATACAATAATTCTCCCAGAACTTCTTCTTCAATAAACTGTTCATTAAATTAGGATGCTCAAATACTGCATCAGTAGAATTAAAGTGGCGACCTACGTTTCAATAATAAGCCACGCAGGAAGACTGTATATTCAATAACGTTGGGAGCAGTAATAATCTACGTCTTGCTTAGACGTTTTCAAAAGACGAAAGGCCAAGAAGGACCGTTGCATGCCTAGTGCAGCGCCTTACTACGTCATCCTATTATTAGTGACGTCTACACGTAATCGCGTTCACTGACAATATCTTATAGTGTGAAATACATCATGTTGACTTCAGATAAAAATGTTAGCGCGTAAATTTAAACTGGTAACAAATCTAAATAAGGCCAACATGTAATATACATAATAATACCTTAACAGACATCCACCATACTTCTGTCTTCTTTAATAGGCTCTGGTGCGTCAAGCTGTAGATTAGGTGCTGCCTTGGTAACTTGATCAATGATGGCTTTGTTGAGTAAAACGTCATCATAGCTATCGTGGGAGTGTGGTCTGATCTTCATGAGACTTCCCGGTCTTAACTGGTTCTGATGCTTCCTTACATTAATATTGTTACTCAGATGAACTGCGTATATCATGCGACCGACAGTTCTTATGATATGACCATGCGTCCAGGGATCACCTTTTGAGGAGTAGTTCCTTACCCACACAGGGTCTCCAATTCTGAATCTTGAGCCTTTAACTCCAGCTGTTGTACTTCTTCGTTCTTGCTGAGGCATTAGCAATGACAACTGCGTTATTGGCTGACAGCCATGCAACAACTCGGCAGAGAAATTGCCAGTCAAATAATTTGGTGTTGTCCGGTAGGCGAACAGAAGTTCATCCAGAGCTCAATGTCGTGTCTTCCCTCCCCAGAAAATCTTTGCCATTGAGGTTTTAAAGGTGCGGACAAAGCGTTCTGCCTCTCCATTTAAGCTGGATGAAATGGGGCCGTCATTAGATGTTCAATTCCGTGTAGTAAACAGAATTGTTGAAACTTGACCGAAGTAAACTGTGTTCCATTATCTGAAACAATTGTTCCAGAAAAAGCTTCGTGAAGGAAGATCTTAGTTAGAGCTTTTATTGTGGCCCCAGTTGTCAAGAAATTCATCGCAACAATATATGGATATTTAGAATATGCATCGACAACTGCCAGCCATTGTTCATCCATAAAATGACCTGTGAAATCAATGTGGATCTCTCCCACGGACGTTCAGCTATTGGCCATGACTGATAATGTTGATGAGGATAACTCTGGTTTGCTCTGCATGCATTACAGTTTACTGATAAAGATTGTCTATCCTTGTTAATGGTGGGCCACTAACAATGTCGTCGAACCAGTTGTTTCATTAGGATTATGCCGAAGTGTCCTTGATGCAGTAAATCAAGGACTTTTTCACGAAGAGAAGTGGGTACAATCACTCGGTTAGACTCGGCCTGCCATAACAGAATTCCTTTGTGAATCGATAAATTAAGGCGCCTATCAAAATAAGGTTTTATGTCGCTGTTATTTCGTGACAGTGATTCTGGCCAGCCACTGAGCATAAAATGTTTGACTTTATTAAGTATCTTATCTTCAGTAGTTTCAGATTCTACCAAAGCAGAGTCCAGCGGAATATCAGCTATGGCATCATCATTTTCCCTGCTGACATTATAGCATGATGCTTCAGACTTGTCAAATGCAGGATCTGGTCCCATAGGTAACCTTGACATTGCATCAGCATTTGCATGTTTCGTTGTTGGAATATGTTTGATGACAAAGTTGTATGACATCAATAGAATGGCCCATCGCTGCAATCGCTGCATGGATAATACAGGCAACTTGTGATCTGGTGAGAAGACAAAAGCGGCTTGTGGTCTGTCTGAAATTCAAAAGGTTTTGTCAGGCCATAGAGATTCTTGTGAAATTTCGGTACTCCAAAAATTATTGACAAGCCGTCCTTCTTAATTTGGCTATAGTTTCTTTCTGCTTCGCTCATGGTCTTTGAAGCAAAAGCTATTGGTCTCTCAGAACCATCTTGGTAACGATATGATTGTCGCGAGAGGTTTCTTAATTATGAAGAATAAGACAACCAGGTGTATCAGGTGATACTAGGATAGTTGCCAGAGAAGAATCTGGTCTTAAAAGAAATACCCCATTCTCAGAAAAGAGCAATGGTGTATAGAGTTCATAGGTATAAAGTCAGGCTGTAAAGAATTTCTGGCCGAGATAGTAATATTCAGTACCAGAATTCTATGGTGCCCCTCTCAGAATTATACCTATGGGCTGTTATAGTATCTAGGGGATTTAATTAAATTCAAAGTAATTCAAGCTGACATAAAGTAATACAACCAGTGCACTACAATTTCTTAATTTTATTTATGTACAGTCATCTGTTTAGTTTTGTTTGTGTAAACCCAAACCCTAAAAATAAAAACACACTGATGATGTTGCATGTATCTACACCAAATAAAAGTCAATCACTAAAAATAAAGTCTTTTCCTAGTTGTTAAGGCTCCCTTGTTATGAAAAGTCTTAGTGCAACTAATCCTCTGGGACCAATGTTAATGATGGTACTTGAATTTATCTTCAGTATTAGGGGAAGGGATATTGACAACTGTCATAATGACTTCACTGTTCTGATATCACTTGACTTCACAATATGTCTATGTTATGTAACTTTTGAAAATGTCACACTGACTACACTGTTATTGAGATCACTTGAGTTCAAACTATTTCTCTGTTATGTAGCTTCCAGACTAATTTACTCATCACTGTTTTCATCACTACTTATATAACCGGGTGTGGTACGCCAATGCTCTGCGAGTCAGTCTTGTCTAATAGAACTTAACTTCTTCGCTTCCGCCTTTTCCTTGAAGCCAGAATATAAGATGGAGAAGCCCAACACTGAGGGTCCCCACTCTTCCAACTGATGTAGGTACAGGGTGCTTGTTTAAATCATACACCGCTAGGTACAACACCAATGTTCTTCTCTGCTACAAGATGAGTGACAGGATACCTCTGACCTGAAATGTAATAGGTCTTACATAGCATCTGGCTCTAAAATCCTCCTACCCGGATTGTAGATTAGTGAGGCAGTTCAGAATAAGTGATGATAACACAGGAAAGGTAGACTCAGTCAGTGACAAATAGGTTTATGCAATAATATAAAACAACATTACAACACACAGGAAAGGTAGACTCAGTCAGTGACAATTAGGTTTATGCAATAATATAACAACATTACAACACATACTTTCCTAATATGTCCATAATTGACCTCACTAAAACTGCATAGGCCTTATGGTGAGTGTTGAGTGTCTAAATAAGTTTTATGCAATAATATAACACAGCATTACAACACACACACTTTCCCAATATGTCCAGGATTGACATCATTAACTGCATAGGCCTTATGGCGAGTGTTGAGTGTATAGGCCTACTCAAACAATACATTAAATTTACAATCTTTCCTCTTTTACTATTTCCTGATAGTATTGTCTAGTCCAGCAATCAGAAAAGGCTTTAAAAGCTTCTAAAACTAACAACCTTCATTCCGTCCGGCCTTAGTTTAAATGTCGAACATAATTTATACAGCACAAAGCAGCTTTCCTTCTATGAATCACACAATGAGATTTTACACACACAATCACTTCCCTTAAACACTAGTAATTAATATTATACATATTATGACTTAATTCTCTTACCCACAATCTCAGATTCAACAGGCTATTAATAAACCCATGCAGTCTGCTTCACTGGCAAATGGCGAAGGAGCTGGGGTAGAATCTGATTCTGTCCTCTGTTGAATTTGGTTCTGGCGGTTCAAGAGAAATATTCCAGATTTGTTTCCCCTTTTTATTACAGGTCGCGGGCGAACGGAAGACAAGCGATTCCATTGGCTGGCTGGGTCAGTTTATGTTTACCAAAATTTCAGTAAAACCAGCACTTTTTGCCCGATCTGTCGATCTGACAAAACTCCGATAATTTATTCTTCCCGTGTTTCCCAACCGATTCCTTCCATCCAGGTCTTGTTTAAACCGGCCAATTGGGCGCTACCATTTAAACACACTAACCTTTTTCTGCCTCCCTTGTAGCCTTTGCAATCACAGTTGAAACCGGGGAAACCAGCCTGCGCTCTAAGTTATTACTGCATGTAATCACTCATAACTCCTGTGTCCATGCTTCTACAACTTAAATCCATGTATCTAATGAAAGTTTAAGATTCCTGGTATTTCACTGTGCTCACTGTTCCGAGGGACATACCTTATCTTTTGACCTGAAGTCACAAATACATATTCACGTTAACACAGATTCCATCCAGCAATCCTGCCGCCTACGATTACTGAGACCGGTTTACAGCTCGTGCAGCGATTGGTCGAAAACATTTGTTGACATATTTCGATATAGGTAGGCAAGGTAGGCTCTCGTTAATTGCCCTTAGATATTGGTTCAGGACTACGCTACAATGATAATAGTACTCCTATTCCATATGAAGATGCGTCTGTAGCACGTATAATGGGCAAGTTTGGATCAAAATGTACTAATCTAGTTGCAGTTATGATGGCTTTTCTAAGAGCTTGAAAAGCTCTTTCCTGATCTGTTGACCAGAAAAATGGCATGTCTTTCTTTCTTAACGTATTTAATGAAGCAGAAAGTTCTGAAAAATTATCAGTGTAGTTATGATGATAATTTATTTTCCCCGATGAAGGACTGGAGTTGTGTAAAATTTTCTGGGCGAGGTAGCTGTTTGAAAGCTTCAATGCCAGAGTCTGATGGTCGTATTCCTTCGTCAGAAATAATGTTACCTAGGTACTCAACCTCAGGTTTGAAGAATTCACACTTGGACCGATTGCACTGAAGTCCATGCTGTTCTAACCGTGTGAAAAGGTCTTCAAGTGTTTGCAAATGTTCATCGTCTGACCTTCCTGTTACAACGATATCGTCCAGATAGTTAGCACAACCATTGAGATCTGTGGTTATCTGTTCTATACAGCACTGAATAATAACAGGAGCACTCGAGATGCCAAATGCAAGTCTTTGGTACTGGTACAGTCCATGTTGCGCATTGATAACAGCTAGGTTCTTAGATTCTTCGTCCAGTTCAATTTTAAGATAGGCATTAGACAGCTCTAATTTGGAAAACCTTTTTCCATTTTGGAGTTTTTGAAATAACTCTTCTGGTCTTGGTAAAGGATACTGTTCAACTTGGAGCTGTGAATTAATAGTAACTTTAAAGTCTCCACAACAGCCCAATTGCTTGTCTGAATTGGTTTCATGATACCAAGCTCCTCCAATCTTTGTATTTCTTGCTTTACTGCATCCTTCTGAGCACAAGGAACTGGTCTAGGCTTGCGGAACCTTGGGATTGCCTCTTGACGTAGCTGTAAATGTGCTTTAAAAGTCTTGCATGTGCCTAGTGCATCTGTGAATAATTGAGGAAATCTAGAATAAAGATGGTTCACCTTAGATAATGCTTTTGATACATGGACAGATTCCACCATATTGACAATTTCAGGTGGCAGTCTATTGTCCTCTGTAATTTTAAAACACAATGCCTTGAACCACGGGGCGCCAGATTCATGCCTTCTTGTGTATCAGCCACTAATAATCGAAGTGTTTTAACTTTATCTCCTAATCTCACTTCTACGTTTGTCCAACCTTTCAGTGGTATGTTCACAGCGCCATAACCCTTGACTTGTGAGTTAACGGGCTGTAACCTCGGCATACCTATCTGCTCATAACCCTTCAAGCCTACTTTGCCGCAAGTGCATCCTGTGTCAAGCAGAAATTTCACGGGGTGGCTATTCACCATAACATGGATGTAAAATTTATCCTTCTGTTCTTCAAAGTTATGGAGCCGCGGTAGCATAGTGGTTAGTGCACTGGCTTCCTAGCGCAGTGGTCTATGGTTCGATCCCCAGATGAGGCGGAAAAATTTTTAGGCCACAAACGGCTCCTGGGTCGACCCAGCCCCAAATGGGTACCAGAGCTACTCTGGGAAGGTTAAGGCGGCCGGCGTGATGCCGACCACATCACCCCTCGTGTGCCGACGGTCAAGATAATATGGGCCTAACACCATATTCCCAATATGCCTAAATGGGCGTGTAACGGGTTCCTTTACCTTTTTACTTTTTTTCTTCAAAGTTCACTGTGTTTACGTCTTCAGACTGACCCTTCCTTGACCTACAAGTAAACTTGTATAGACTAGCACTTCGACGTGAGTTGTTTACATGTGTAGTGCCTGTAGTTTTCACTGAAGCACACACGGTTGAAATGTGCCCAATTTTTCCACAAAAATTGTATCTAGACTGTCTGTATTTACAATATGATCGTTTGTGTTTACTATAACACGAAGGACAAGACTTAAGTTTATTTAATTTCAAAATCTGTGACTTGATTCTTTCTGTAGCTTTTCTATCCAGTGATGTGGCACGTTTTTGTTTATAAAAAGGTCTCATCACATTAATGTCTGAAGATACAGGTTTCTCATTTCCTCTTAAAGTTTCACTTGCAGCCAAAGTTGTTTCATATAATGCTGCTATCTGAGCTATCTTATCAAGGGATGGATTTTCTTCTGACAATGCAGATCTTCTTATAAATTCATGCGGCGTGAACTGAAGAATCATGTCTCTAATATGTTCTTCTACAAGTGACTGTCCACAACTGTTCTTCGGGCATACAAATCTACAGTCAGTCGATAGACCACGAAGTTCAGCAACCTACTGTGCATATGACTGATCTGGTTTCTTCCTGGATTGCCAAATTTATGACGAGCAGTGATCAGATGTGTTGAATGTCGGAAGTGTGTTGTCAGCTCAGATGTCAGGTCTGTGAATGTAAATTTGGATAGATCTTCTGTTCCACATATCTTCTGCATTCGTTGATATAAAGATGAGCCAATCCAAGAAAGGAAACAGTGCCTTTTTATCAGGTCATCTGTTTGCTGATGAGCATCAGAATGATGATTTAGTCGCTTAAGATAAATGTCCCATTTATCCTGTTCTAGCTTAAATTCAGGGAATGCAAGAATGTGTTCTTTGATTGATGTGGAATTATGTACCAATACACCATCTGAGCTGCTGCTAGTTGTTTGCTTCTGCAACATGAGATCTAATAATTTTCTTTGGTCTTCACTTTGCTGTTTCATTTGTTCCATGAACATTTTAAGCAACAGAGTCATTTCTGATGCTTGCTCTGCCATACTGTTAAACTGCTTAGTATGGAAAGCCAGTAGTAACTTTGAAACTGTAAAGTTTAATTGGCAGGAACAATGTGAACGTAAAGATAAAATACTGCAACCTGGAAAATGTCCGTTCTTCAATGTTCTTGTTACTAGAAGCTTGTATATATTTAGCGACAACGACGTGTCAGAGCTTTAGTAAAGATCTTAGAGATTACCCTTGGCTATATGTTCACTTGACCACTTACGTAGCTTAGGATTTCGTGACGAAATATTCCCACACATTTTAAATTTTAGGTTATGTACACGGACCCGTAAAATAATGTTATGTAACATTTTTTACTTTATGGAATACTTAAGTGCATCTCAAAACTCTACAGCACCCTATAATATATAAGTAGGCCAGTATGGAAAGTATTTAAAATTCGCCGTAGTCATAAGACAACGGGGTCCCTAATTTATGTTGTTGTTAATAGATTGGTGGATGATGGTAACTCAAATTATTATTTGTGTGACAAGTAAAATCTTCGAACGTTATATTTTCCTGTAATCTCCTTTAACTCTCGCATGTACCCTTCCTTTTCTTGTTCCTCACTCGCTCCTTATCGCATGTTTTTGTTCTCATCGACTAAGATTGTCTTATCATATCATGACACTCCCTACGGAAACCAGACCGCTTGACCTGTTTTGCAGTCACCTCAACATTATTGTTTGTTAAATCGCTTACCAGACGGATTAGGAGTCTACATTCCGCAACATTCTTATTGAAAACCGAGACATTTTTCGGGGAAGATAAATAACAACCGTTGCTACGTGGCCGATTTCACCTGGAGATTAAAGCACGGAAGTGGTGTAACACTTCCGGCAGATTGACTTCGTTGTAATAATCAACTGCAAGAAAGTAACATCTTGGAAGCGATTCACTAGTCAACAACCAAAATGTACCAGAAATGAAAATAGCTGATCTTAACTAATTTTGGTGTGCTGAAAACGAAAATGACATTTAAAAAATGTTGATTGGCTCTAATTTTCAAGATATTTGCTACTAGTTTATTTAATTACGGTCAATTTATATATATGACGCAACTGTTGTGGGCGATTGCATAATTTTTTCTAATGACCAATAAAAATGTAACTAGAAGTTGATGATGCAATCCTACTGTGGTGGATTTGATGTTAAGAAATGTTGTTATGTACTCTTAGTGTACTGAATGAGGTCAGCTGTGAAGGTCCCTGAATATAACAAATATGATGGTAGTTTACAGGGTACCTTTCTGCTACCACCTCTATGATCTCATTCAGACTTATTCTTTGACTAGAATGTATGATGACTACGTTTGGTGTCTAGGGTTATGAATATGTAGTGTAATGTGCATTAACCAACTAAACATATAAACAACTATTTTATTATCCAACACAACACAGCAGTACTACGACAATCACATACAAACTACACTTTAAAAGACTATCTTTAGTAAGACAGTGGTTTAATTTTGGGTAAAAGTTAAATTTTTACAATTTATTGTCCTGGTTCTAGTTTGTTTTGAATCAGGACTGACAATCAAAAGTGAATCAAAAGAATTATTTACATCAATTAAATAACACCATGGATCTTCTGTCCATAATACAAATGTTATTATATTATGCGTGTGTAGATGTAGTTTTCTAACTTAGGTTAATACTGGTATATAATGGTAGGTTGTTGGTTAACATCACGCACTATTGTTTGTTTTCTTTTCATTTGACACTGGTGGAATTTTTTATTAATATTCACAGTCTTATGTTAAACTAGAGGTTGAGCTTCCTGGTGCCGAACAGGCACTTATCTTCGAGGGATAACACCGTGATAAAGTACGCCAAGCACTCAGTATCGCCCATACATATATCATCTGACTTCACTGACTGAGCACGTCAGCTTATAAACAATATTTCAGATGGCTTCTAAACCTAATCTCGTCTAGCGACGATTCTTCAACATAATGTTCAGCACATATTTTTCATATAATAATATTGAACCGCTGATAAAGGGTTCTCATGTGTAGCAGTGATCTCTGGACTAAACAAGCGATAATACGGGCATCCCCTTTTCTCTTCTTGAAAGTCACTACATGTTTTGGTTCCAAGATGGCTTCACTCGTGAGCTGTCACTCACGTTTTTGGATACAGATAATGAATCTGTTCTAAAGTTAGTCATTCATAAAACATTTCATTGCTCTGTAGATTTGATCATGAACAATTGACTGCAATCTACAGGATATAGTGGTGCTAGGAATCGAAGTCGTTTTCATCGAGTCAAATATATTCTCTTAGACATTCAAATCGTAACTATCGAAAATGGTGGCTTCGATCGAGAGTTCATAAGAGTGTCTTTGATTACCTTGGTATAGGAAATATGACACTGCCATTCCTTGGCAATACGACTAAACACTGGGGTAAAGCATACACGATAGGTTTAGACGACTATCACCTTCCCCACAAATACTGAGATCACTTTTTCCCCGGCAACAGGCCGACATGAAAACACAGTCCCTATCAGGACGAAGCCAAATCACACCACACTCTAGCGACACATCCGCCGAATAGCCTTCGACCCTCT